>JARHUK010001693.1:0-10166 GCA_031001725.1 Pseudopyricularia javanii | reverse complement strand
GTGTGGGCGCGGCAGCGGCAAAGGGGTTCTTTTGCTGCTGCGCAGGGCTGCTGTTGCTCCGTGCTGCAGACCTAGGGTCGTTTTGGCTGTTCTTACGCGAACGCGTGCCAGAGCCGGCAGCGGGCTTCCTGGCGGCGGCGATGGACTGCCTTAGAGATCTCGTCGGGGAAGGTTCTCTCGAGGGCAGGGGAGAGCTGGCGGCGGAGGAGGCATTGCTCGAGGAAGCCGGGGGGTTGGCGTCTACTCGATCCATGGCGTCTTTGTCGGAGCCGTTGGGCTGCTGGTGTGTCTGGTGCGAAAAAAAAGAACCGTCGTCACGCCAATTGCTATTGAACGGAACTTAGCTTGCAGGACGTCTTGGGATTCCGAGATGGTGAACCATGTTGGACCGGGATGGCGTGCGTATCGTGTACGTATGTATAAAACGACGTGTTGGAGATGTGCAAAGTTGGATGCAATGCGGTTCCGGGAAGCGTTGGTTTGCGGCCGTTGGACCGATGGAGCAAACGCGCGATGTTTTTGGCCTTTGAAGGTTGGTGATATGTAAGGTACGAAACGTGAAGCTGCGTCTCAACAAGACTGCAGCAAGAAGAAGCCGTTGGGCGGGACAGAGGGAAAGGGGAAAAGGGGGTCAATAAAAGAAGCAAATGGAAAAGGGAGACAAAAAAAAGATGCCGTCAAGGTAGTGGGTAGCGTCAAAGCATAGATCACTCGGTGAGAGTTGTGTCAATGTCGACAAGTTGAGCAGCTAAGCAGTGCTGGGCTGGGCTGGGCTGGGCTGGCTGTTGTTGCTGGTGATTGGCGTCAATAGCAGCTAGGACTGGGGCTACAAGAGTAAAGATCGAGTACTAGACCCGTTAAAAGCAGTGCCAGCCTGTTCAGGGCAGGAAATCGGGAAGATTGTGGAAGTCACCCAACATCATCAAATGTCTGTGTGGTGGGTGGATCAAACGGGGCTTTTTCTCAATGGCTCAGCACAGTGAGCCCACAGACTGTTGTGGTGTGGCTTGCGCTACGGTACGTCTACAGTACAGTAAGTACCTACGTAGGTCCCTGGGCAGCTTAGGCAGGTGGGTCAGGTACCTAGTAAACAGTGAGCTGCCAACTATAGCAGCTGGTAGCATCATCCATCATCTTATTTGGTCACCCACACCTCTGACGTTTTGCTTTGGTTTGGCTTGGTCGGGGCCTGTCTGGCTGCCCGTGCCGCTCCTCGCTTATTTTGTGCTTGAACCGGGCGAGTAGAGCAGAAATAATTAATCCGAACCTGGAAATGGGTACCTAGCTCACCAAGTAACCTTATACATAAGTGCCATGTATGTAATTAATCTTAAGGCTTGTGCTGTCCTTGAAAAGCCTCCCTTGTTCAGAGCCCAGATGAGGGAGAAAAAAAGTCAAAACCTCAACAATTACGGGGGCTTCTCGCAATCACCGTGGAATTGCCATCGAGGTCAGCAGGTCGGCAGCAGTCCAGGTCCCCGGTCCAACAACACATCACCACTTTGCCAAACCTGTAGAGGTGACGACTAGCTACCAGCAGATGCCTTGGGTACGGAGTAAAGTGCTGATATTACAAATGGGTGCCTGGAAAAGAGAAGGGACGGCACGTAGCCAGACAACCACAAGCGAACAGAGTTTCCTCAGGTTGAATATCCTCATCAATCGCCGTACGGACTGTTCGTTCCGGGTCATCTGCTCTGTCTCCTCTTTCGGCACATCCGACATATGCAAATTAATACCTACCTACGACCCGGTCCTTCTTCTGTGACGAAAACGGACAATCCCGGCTAATGAATACACTCTTTTTTCCCCCTCGTTGTCACGCCACATTGGTATGGGATCAACCGCACTTTTTGCAGGACAAGTAAAGTCGTTCTGTTCGTCTTGTCTTGCCTTGTCTCTTAATTTCGTTGTATTCACCGCACCGCGTTTCTTAGCACACACACTTTCCACTGCATTCTGTTCCATTTTAAGTGACGGCATATCACCTAATATTTAGTTGTACGGACGAAGAAGTAGTGGTACGTACGCATCTGGGTGGCAAGATCAAAGCCATCGGGGAACACAGCCGTATCTTCGTCCCCTCGTAACCAGCAACTAAATAATGACGACGGCATGGCTTCTGGGCGCTGCTCTATTAATTATTCCACCCAGGGATCCCTTGCGGGAAATTTTTTCCATTCTTCCACATTCACAAGCGTCCGTCCCCCTCTGCATCCTCCTCCTCCTCTTCTCTTTCCCCTGTCAAAATGGAATGTTCGGTTGCTTCGGTGTTTAGGATTCTATGGGTCCACACCGGCCGGTGAGGTTGCATTGACACGTGTTTCCAGCCAGCGACAACTCCATTAAATACCGACAGAAGGTATTTTTTTTTGTCTCCATGCAAGAAAGCTGTCAAGTTCTAAATCCCCAAGCTTGGTACCTCTATTGAATCCGCTCACTTTGATAACCCGTGCCGTCTGCCCCATCCCTTACAGGCCCTCCCTGTGCCTGAGATGTCTTGTGATGCCCTCAGCACCAAAAGACCCAACCTGTCCACTTCAGCAAATTGACATGTCATCGACTCATCGGTCGCCTGCCCTGCTCCACGTAGGACCGACGACGCGGGAGTGTGGGTCACCTGCGCAGGAACCCGAGCGTGCGATAGGCCCCAGATTGGGATTCCCTGCAAAAAGAAAAGAGGAAAAAAAAAGAGAAAAAGAAAACCCAGCTCTTACCGCTCCCCCGACACAAAACCCAAGCACAGGTTGGGCTTACCTGCATGTGCTCAGCCACTATGTGCTTTGGTCTTCAGCCAGCCCCGGTGTGGCTGCCCTCGGCCCCCTCAATCGTTGTCTGGGGGGACATACATGCTTTTGTCAAGAGCGACCCCCGATCTTTTGTCCACGAGACCTTGCCGCGCGATGGCGCCTTAGGCATTAACGGCCTGCCATTTCATATGAACACATAAACATGTACTGGTGGTGCTGGTGCGTAATTATACTTTGCATAGAACCGGCGTGCACTATCTGTAAATGCAACTTGCAAAAATGAGATAGATATCCATGCTCGACAGTTAAAGCGCTCAGATCATGCGGCTGTTCTCGCCTGGGCCCAAAAGTTTTCCATCTTCACTCTAGCCAGCACTTCTCGTGCCTCGGCATCCGTCTCGCAGACCTTGCTGCCCCATTTCCTAAAAGCTCGCGCCTTGACTTCGCCCTCAAACACCAGCTTGCAGTGGTTTCCCGACATATCCTTAAGGCCTCCTTTGTCGTCCTCGGGCTTCAACCAGTCCCGAGCGACGGCCCCCTTGGCGCCGTCCTTGTCGCGGGATGGCGTGTTCTCCGTCCAGTTGATGCGATTGAGCATGAGCTTCTTGTACTTGGTGATGCTCCACTCTCCACCCTCGACTATGACGATGCTGAACCGCGGGTGCATTATGCATATTCCTGTCAGTGCGTGTTGCTCGGCGTTGACCGCGATCTTGTAGCGATGTTGCCCATTGGCTAGGCTGCCTATCTTGAACACCAGCATGCGAAGACCCTTGGCCGCATCCTTCTCCTGGTTTGCCGCCAGTTTCTCGTGCCTTTGCTCCTTGGTGAGCTTGCGCTCCTCGTTCGCTTCCAGATGCGTGTCGTGCCGCTTCGCCACCTCCCTATTGACTTGCGCCTCCACTGCCGTTGGGTCCTTGACGGCCTGGTCCGCCAGCACAACCATCATGTTGTTCCGCGTGATTTTGGGTGGCTCTGGCGGCAATAAGCCCAGCCGTACCTTTGCTTGTTTCTCCTTTAGGTCCGCCGCGCGTCGCTGCCTCCGCAGTTTCTTCTGCTCTTTGGTCGTGAGGAACATAGGCTTGGGTGCCTGCAGGTTCTTGTCCTGCGGCGGCTCCAGCGCCACGGGGTGTTGTATGAGCTCCGTAATGATGCTGTCTTCGGATGAGATCCGCAAGTTGCCCTCATCCTCTATGCCGTCGTAGTTCTGCCCGTCCACCAGCCCTTCGTCCCACCACTCGATGTCCGGGGGCGCCTCGATGAACGTGACCGGGAGTTCCAGGTCCTCGTCGATTCCGGCCTTGCGCGTCTGCTCGGCGATGCGTTTCTTCATCGCCTCGAGCGCAGCCTGCCGCCGGAGCGCGTTGCCCTGGGCGATGTATTTGCCTTTTTGGTTGAAGATGAGGTGCCGTGTCTCTCGTTGCTTGGCGGGCTTGTCGGCCGTCGCACCGCTGTCGAGGTATGGATTGCTCTGGCCGTCGCCGAAGGGTTTTGAGCCGCTCCTGTAGACATCCTTACCGCCGCCACCCATAGAGGCTTTTGAATCGCCTCCCCGCCCCGGCACCTTGGGCCTGTTGAGTTCCTCAAGCATGGGGTGCAGGCCGACGTTCAGGCCGCCCTTGGCTTTGCTGCTGCCGATGGCGGCTGCGACCCGGGCCTTGAGAGCGGCCATCTTGTCCAGCGCCGTGTCGGGCTTCTGTACCCGGGATGTAGAATCGGGGCGAGGCCCCAGTCCGGGGCTGTGGCCGCGATCCATGGCAGGGCAGCAGCGCGCGCTTCCAGGTCGTTTGGGTTGGCGGTGTTCGGTGTCGTGCGGCGGTGGGGGAAGCGGGAGGGCGACAACCTAGTAAAAGCTCAACAGTAGCTATCAATCCAAGGGTTGAGATTATAATCGCAGTTTAATAAAAGAGTCTCGTTCCTTCCTTCTTGACTTCTCGATGCCCTTCCTCCGCCGGGCTGGACAGAAAAGGAACACTGCCCGACCACCTCCGACGGACGTTTGCGCCACGGCAAGTGCAACCACGGAGGTTGGTACCCCACTTTCAATTTCTGCCTGTCTCCACCGCCAAAAAAATCGTCTTGGAGCTCATCGTCGTCAACAATCCCCGCCCCTTCACTGACCGGACGTCTTTGCAACCAATGCACAGGTGAAGTTGGCTCTGGGGTCCCCATTAACCCTCAGACCTCACTAGCCATGAATATCTCACAGCCAGTCTCGTCCTCGATCGACAGCGTGTCGTTTGAGCTCCTCTCAGCCGACGAGATCAGGGCGTTCTCGGTGCGCAGGATTGAGAATGCCACGACCTTCGACACCCTGCTGAATCCGGTCCCGGGCGGTCTCTACGACCCGGCCCTGGGAGCCTGGGGTGACTCAATTTGCGCGACATGCAACCTCCACCCGTCCGCCTGCCCCGGCCACCCGGGCCACATCGAGCTCCCCGTCCCCGTCTACCACCCCGTCTTCATGGACCAGGTCCTGCGCCTGCTCAGGTCCCAGTGCGCCTACTGCCACAAGTTCCGCATGCGCCGTCGGGATATTCACCGGTACATATGCATGTTCAGGCTTCTCCAGTACGGCCTGCTGTCCGAAGCGAAGCGCGTTGACCTGATCAGCGAAGGCGAGGACGGGCCAGACGACGAAGCTTCCGAGGCCGATGAACAAAAGGAGTCCAGTTCTTCCGAGGATGGAATCATACGCAAGATGGACGCCTATGTGCGCAAAGTTCTGCAGAAACACCAGATCAGTCTTGGCGAGATCCGCAAGGGCAAGCACGAGGGCGCCTCCGAGATGCGCAGGGACCTGGTGAAGCAGTTCTTGCAGGACATGACCAAGTCAAGGACCTGTGCTAGCTGCAACGGCATCTCTCCAACCTACCGCAAAGACCGATTCGTCAAAATTTTTGAGAAGCCGCTGACCTCCAAAGATCAGGGCAAGATGGCCCAAGGAAGCTTCAAGCTGAGAGACGCCATGGCCATTCGCCTGAAGCCCAAAGCAGACGAGGGCTACCAGTCAGACGAGGCGGTCGCAGATGCTGAGATCCCATCGTCAGATGACTCCTCCGCCGAAGGAGATGGTGAGGATCTTGACGAGACTGGCAACGTTGTGAAACTGCCACGATCCAAATCCAAGCAGGAAGCTGTTGTAACACAACGGTATCTCAGCGCCCGTGAAGTTCTCGAAAGGCTGAACTTGCTATTCGAAAAGGAATCAGAGGTTCTGAACCTCTTTTACAACTCAAAGCCTTCCCGCAAAGGTACTAAGCACATCAACGCCAGCATGTTTTTCGTTCAAACTATCCTAGTTCCCCCCAACCGATTCCGACCTGAGGCGCGAACTGGTGACTCGCAGATCAACGAGGCACAACAAAACAACCTTTACAAAGCGATCCTGAAAGCCTCTTCCAAGCTTATCCAATTCTTCCGTGAGCTGCAAGACCCAACCTCCAAACTGGCGCAGCGCCACGGCTCGGACTCCACGGTTCTCCACGATGCCTGGATTGAGCTTCAAGACTGCGTCAATACCTTGATTGATAACACAAAAAGCCCGACACAAGGTGCTGCTGCCAAGGCACTCGAAGAAGGCATCAAGCAGAAGTTGGAGAAAAAGGAGGGTCTTTTCAGGAAAAACATGATGGGCAAGCGTGTCAACTACGCCGCCCGCAGTGTCATTTCCCCAGACCCAAATATCGAGACGAACGAGATCGGTGTGCCGCCAGTGTTTGCTCGCAAGCTCACCTACCCAGAGCCTGTCACAAGCCACAACTTTCGGGATATGCAACAGGCTGTTATTAACGGACCTGACAAGTGGCCCGGAGCAGCAGCTATCGAGAACGAGAACGGTCAGATTGTCAACCTGGGTCGCAAATCGCAGGAAGAGCGAGCTTCTCTCGCAAACCAGCTCCTAGCTCCGACGAGCAACAGCTCCGGAGTTAATATGCGCAATAAAAAGGTCCACCGACATATCTCGAATGGAGACGTCGTCCTCATGAACCGTCAGCCAACACTTCACAAGCCTTCCATCATGGGACATCGTGTCCGAGTCCTGCCTGGCGAGAAGACCATCAGGATGCACTATGCAAACTGCAACACCTACAACGCAGACTTTGACGGAGACGAGATGAATATGCATTTCCCTCAAAATGAGGTTGCGCGGACGGAGGCACTACAACTCGCCGATACGGATCATCAGTACATCTCGGGGACCCAGGGCGCGCCATTGCGAGGTCTCATTCAGGATCACTTGTCTGTTTCGGTAGCCCTCTGTAACAAGGACACATATCTGGACCGCAGCGCATACCATGAGCTCGTCTATAATGCTTTGCGCCCCGAGAGTGGCCACATTCTCAGGGAGCGTATCGAGCTGATACCACCAGCTATAATCAAGCCCAAGGCCCAGTGGACCGGAAAACAAGTAATCACGACTATCCTCAAGAATATCAAGCCGCTAGACTGCGGGGACATCTGGATGAATGGAGGTACAAAGGTCCCCGCGAGTGCGTGGGGTATTCACGAGGAGGAAGCCAAAGTCATGTTCCGTGACGGCGAGTTCATCTCAGGTATCCTTGACAAGGCGCAACTTGGCCCAAGCGCCGGTGGCCTCGTGCACGCCGTTCACGAAGTTTACGGACCTTCAATTGCTGGTAAATTTCTCAGTGCTATGGGCCGCCTGCTTACCCGGTACCTGAACATGCGTGCTTTCACCTGCGGCATGGACGACCTGAAGCTCACGCCAGAGGGCGAGGCGGACCGGAGAATTCTCATCGACTCGCGAGCTCATCTGGTCGGACTTAAAGAGGCTGCCAAATTTGTCAGTCTGGAGGATCAGCAGCCGTCGGACAGCGACCCAGAGCTCTTGCGGCGACTCGAGGAAGTGATGCGTGATGACAAGAAACAGGAACGTCTCGATGCAGCGATGAACGCGGGAAGCAGAGCGCTGTCGGAAGCCATCACAAAAACCTGCCTTCCGAAAGGTCTTGAGAAACAATTTCCAAAGAACCAAATGCAAGCAATGACCATTTCAGGAGCCAAGGGTGGGCAGGTCAACGCCAACCTCATTTCGTGTAACCTTGGCCAGCAGGTTCTAGAAGGTAGGCGAGTGCCTCTAATGGTCAGCGGCAAGTCGCTGCCATGCTTCAAACCCTTCGAGTCGAATGTCAGAGCTGGTGGCTACATCGTCAACCGTTTCTTGACTGGCATCAGGCCCCAAGAGTACTACTTCCATCACATGGCAGGGCGCGAGGGTCTGATCGACACAGCTGTCAAGACATCGCGTTCAGGTTACCTGCAGCGATGCCTGATCAAGGGCATGGAAGGCCTGGAAATCGCTTATGACAACTCTGTGCGTGATGCGGACGGCTCGCTTGTGCAGTTCCTGTACGGCGAGGATGGCTTGGACGTAACGAAGCAGATGTATCTTACAGACTTCACGTTCATTTTGCAGAACGTCAAGTCTGAGCTTGCTCAGCTCAACATCTCAGACCCCAAAACTCTCCCGTTGTTTGAGCTTCGCGATGAGATTCTGAAGCAAAACAAGGCCAACGTGAAGAAGGCCAAGGCAAACCCTAGGTTCTTTGCGGAGGAACCAGTGAGCTCGGTGCTGAACCCTGCACGCTACGCCTATGCAACCTCTGAGAAGTTTTTCGAGTCCATGTCCAACTACGTCAAGGAGAACCCGGAGGCACTGATCAAAGACAAAGACGACAAACGGAAGAGCACAAACCCCTCATCCTCTTTGGTTCGCTTGAATCGCAAGGCTGCTGAGAAAGTTCTGTCAGCCAAGTATATGCGCTCGCTTGTGCAGCCCGGTGAGGCCGTTGGAATCGTGGCTGGCCAATCCGTCGGTGAGCCCTCGACGCAAATGACGCTCAATACCTTCCATCTTGCTGGCCATTCGGCCAAGAATGTCACGCTCGGTATCCCACGTCTGCGAGAATTGCTCATGACTGCAAGCGCCAAGATCTCGACTCCTTCGATGACGCTGATCGTTAATGAGGAGATGTCGGAAGCAGATGGTAACAAGTTTGCCAAGGCCATCAGCACGCTTCCGCTCTCGCACCTTGTCGACAAAGCAACCGTCTTTGAGCGCATCGGAACCAGCGCCAACCACAAGCTCGCCAAGATGTTTGACGTGCGCCTCAGGTTCTACCCATCGGCAGTATACTCGGAGACGTATGCGATCACCACGTCTGATGTTTTGGACACGGTGGAGACCAAGTTTATGTCGACGCTTCGCAAGCTGGTCACCAAGGAGATCAAGACAAAGGGCTCCAAGGAGAGCGCTGCTACCCCAGTGGTCGGTGAGAAGTCGGGCACTGTGGAGATGGCGGCGGCCACTGCCGATAGAGTGCAAGACGAGGACGACGACAGCGATGAAGACGAGGGTGATGCGACGGCAGACAAGCAGAGGGCCAACCGGAGCGAGGCTGTTTCTTACGGTCCCAACGACGCCGAAGATGACATGATCCAAAGGGAACAAGAGCAGGAGGCCGAGCGGGAGGCCGACTTGGAGGATGAGGGATTCGGAGGAAGCCCTCCACCCGAGGCGCCGAAGGTTATAACGGATGAAGACGACGGCAGCATCATGGAGATGGAACTGGACGATATGACCAAGGCAAAGGCAAAGGGCAGGGAACAACGGGTGTTTGAAAAGAACCCCGAGTGCACGAGGTTCCGCTGCGACGAGGTTTTGGGCGAGTGGTGCGAGATCACGCTTGAGTACGACATTGGGATCCCCAAGATCCTGATGCTCAGCCTGGTGCAGGACGCGGTGCGTAAGGCGCTTGTGCAGCAGATACCAGGCATCAAGTCGGGCACGTTTGTGGCAAAGGAGAAGGTTGCAGACCCCTGGACGCGCAAGGAGACCGAGGTCTCGGTCGTCCACACGGACGGGTCCAACCTGCGGGCGATGCAGCAGTACGGGTCCTTTATCAACCCGAACCGCATCTCGACCAATGACGTGGCGGCGGTGCTGGAGATCTACGGCGTGGAAGCGTGCCGGTCCAATATTATCCGCGAGCTACAGGCGGTCTTCGAGTCGCACGGCATCGCGGTCGATAACCGGCACCTGAACCTGATTGCGGACCACATGACAAGGAGCGGCGGGTACACGCCCTTTAACCGCATGGGGCTCCGTGGCAACGTCAGCCCCTTCACCAAGATGAGCTTCGAGACGACGCTGGCGTTCCTGAAGGACGCGGTGCTGGACGGCGACTGGGATGACCTTTCGACACCCAGTGGGAGGCTGGTGCTGGGCCGGCTGGGGCGGGTTGGCACGGGGGCGTTTGATGTGTTTACGCAGGCGCCCATGAGCCACTTTGATGCAGTTGCGGCCAGCTAAAGGGAGGTTGCGGGCAAGCCGAGGAGCGGGAAGGTTTCATGTGTATAGACGGCGTCCTCTGGTTGATGATGGGGGGGGGG
>JARHUK010001686.1:0-11224 GCA_031001725.1 Pseudopyricularia javanii | reverse complement strand
GCCCAAAGATGCGTTGTAAAGGTTGAATAATATGCAAAGGAATAAATATGCAAAGGGATATGTACCATACGGGAGAAAGTTCGCGACGAGATAAACAAAGAGGGAAAAAACGAGAAACCAGAAAGAGAAACGTTGCTGGGCTCAATGGCAACAAGGAGTCCAGACCACTGACCATGGTAGAGGGGCGAGTAAGGTGTGGGTGTGGTCAGGAATTAAGGGGTCGAAAAGGGGAATATGAATGGTGAGGAAGTCAGAAACGACCTTGTCTGTTTTTTATACGCCACTGTCGATCTGGATGGGAACCTCGTGGCGCGTGTAGGCGCTCCAGTCGCTGCAAGTCTGGGCAACGCTCATGGGCACAGTCATGGCCCGGACCTCATCCGACTGGATCACCAGCGACGAGAAGAAGCCGGCCGAGGCGTGCCAGGCGATGTGGCAGTGGAAAGGCCACACGCCCGCGTTGTCAGCCTCGAACTGTAGGACCAGGTAGCCGTTGGCCCGGACCATCTGGACGTCGCGCCGGTCGGGGTTCTGGGGGTTGACGATGGTGCGGCCGTCCCAGGCACCGGTGCCCTCGGCCAGGACCTGGAAGTTGGCGCCGTGAAGGTGCATGGGGTGGCTGTTTGCGTCATCGGTCACTGGGTTAGCATCAATCTGCATACCAAGCATCGCCGGAGAAGAGTAGCTGAGGGCATCTTCGTGACTTACGCTCCAGGCGTCCTGTTGGTCACAACAATCCGGACCGTCTTGTTCTGCCCAAAGTTGTGGACGTTCCACTCGGCCGGGAAGTTCAGATTGCCCGAGTTGGCCGCGAGCAGGGCCGGCTCGTTCATGTTGACCCTGGCGCTGACACCATCGAACTTGAAGAGCGGGTAGCCCGTGGCGTTGACAAAGGTCTCGACCAGGAACTCATGCGTCTCGGTCGGCTCGGTCACGGGCATGACAAAGACCGGGGTCGACTTTGAGATGTCGTCGTTTGCGCACGTCTTGGGGTCCGGGACGTTCCAGCTCTCGGTGGTCGGCATCACGTCGCTCTCCTTGTCGTAGTAGACGGCCGCCAGGGCGTTGGGCTGCCGGGCGTCGGAGCAGGCGGCCAGGCTGCTGCGCATCCAGTAGGCCGTGGACGGGTTCTGGTCGCCATTGACGAGCACGTCGGCGCGCTGGCCGACGCCCAGGGTGACGACGTTGGTCTGGTACGGCTTGATGGGGACGAAGTCGTTGGCGATGACGGTCATGGTGTGGTGGTCGATGGAGAAGCGCTGAACGCCGTCGGAGCCAGAGTTGACCAGGCGCAGGAGGTGCGTCTTGCCGGACTGCAGCTTGAACTTGGAGTAGCCCGCGTTCGGGGTGCATGGCGTTGTGTCGCCCTTGCTCACCGTCGTGCAGTCGAAGACACCCTTGCCGTTGATGAGGTTGTTGTCCGACGACACCTTGAGGCTGCCACCCTGGGAGACGGGCCGGAGCATGTCCTCGATGATGTCGAGGTAGTCACGGTGGTTCCAATCTGAAGTGCGTGGAGTTAGACGATCAAGATCTCGGAGGCAATTAATTTCAGTGTGTGTCTGTCAACCAGGGGGGAAACATACCGCTCAGCATAACAGGACCAAGATCGATGTCATAAAGCTGGTCTGTAGGACCGTGAATGACCATCGGGCCGACCACACCGCTAGAGTACTGAGCTGAGAAATGCGAGTGCCACCACGACGAACCAAACTGATCGGCATGGAACTGGTAGGTGAAAGAGCCGCCGGGGGCGATGGCGCACTGCGTCACGCCGGGCACGCCGTCGTCGAAGGGGGTGCCGCGCTGCAGCAGGCCGTGCCAGTGCATCGAGGTGCCCTCCTCGGGCCCGGTGATGTTGTTGTGGACCGTGACCTGGATGGTGTCGCCCCAGTTGGCCTCGATGGTGGGGCCGGGGAAGGCGCCGTTAACGAGGAGGGCCGGGACCTGGTAGCCGTCGGGCGCCACCGTGGTACGGCTGATGGTGAAGTCGTACGCCCGGATCACGCCCGTGACGGGGACCTGGTGGTAGGGGTTGGTGCCATCCAGGGTCCTATCCCCCCATGGCTTGCCGTTGGGCAAGGGGTTGTTCGTCAGGAACAGCGGGAGTAGCGGTGCCATGAACGTCCCGAGGCGGGATTTTCTGCGGGATCGGACGTGTCAGCGACGGATGAAGTTTTCCAGACGGTCATGGGAAGTTACATACCCGTTGGTGGCATCCTGCGAAAGAGCAGCCCCCAAGTTCTTGACGCTGCTGGTGTTCGTCTTAGACGACTTGGAAGACGAACTACCCATTATGCCGGTTGGTTGCTTCAAGTGCAGACTTCCTCTGGATCCAAGATGTTACAAGAATAAAAGGGAAAGTGAAACGGCTGTTTGAATGAGAGACAGCGAGGGAAAAGAAAGAAAGTAAGAGCAGAAGGGAAACACCACAACGGTTGACAGCCGCCTGGAGGAAGAAAGCACAAAAGAAAGCACCTGTGATATGGTTTTGATCGTGGGTGATGTGAGGGAGGGGAGAAGCTGACACAAGAAGGCGAAAAAGTACGAATATATAACGAATGTGAAGGGTGTATGCCTGGGCGGGAGTTCGAACTTCCGATCACCGCCCGGGACTCCAGAGGAAAGATGGATGACATGATAATCCGTGCTGAGGCCATGGGGACAGCAGTAGGTGCCGCGTAGACCGAGGAAACCAGGAGACGGCAAGCTTCCCGGACTTCGAGTGTGTGCATGCTCGCCAAGGTGTGGTCTTGCCCCCCCTCAACCTGTTGCTGAGCATGGAAGCCAAACAGTGATGGACCTAGCATCCCTGGGCGGTTGGGGCCACCAGGCTAGATCTGCATGTGGGATATGCAAGACGTAATGCATGTCCTGCATATGTGGTGAGAAAAGATCCGTGCCAAGGTGCTTCACACGCGAGAAGCGATCAGCCTTGGACCAAAGAAATCAAGTGATAGAATGATGGCAGGCGAGAAAAATAACGGAAGGCTGGCAAGGCCGCAGCACACCTCGATACGCCCGGATGTGTGCCTATCACCATCAGACAAGGTCTCTTTTGTCCATGCTCACAGCCCTAAGTTGGACATGGTAAGCTTACAAGCTGAAGGCAAGGTTATTAATATATTCAGACGGTCCCTGACATGGAGATACCGAATCCTGAGTATAGGCCCGCGCCTGGAGAGTTCAACCCGGAAGCTGGACATGTGCCATCGCCTTTGAGCTTCGCAACCCAGTGACGACTTGCCTTTCTGGTTACTTGAGCTACTACAGAGACCGCTAGATATGCTAGTAGAGTTAGTAATGCGAAGAAATCCGAGAAAATTCGAAACCTCGACAAGAATAGACGCAGAGAAGTCGTGTCTCAAGGCATGGGAACGTGCAGCAAACATACGAACAGGCGTGTCCTGCAGACACTGGTGTAGAATTTGGCGAGCAGAGGTAGTCTGTGTGTATAGGGAGTCGCATTTCAATACGGGTATTGTAAGACGCAGTCGTCTGTTGTCTGAGCCCGAACTTTCATGACATGATAACCGAACATGTGACTGACTACTGGCAGCAGCATACCGGCTTTTCGAGGGACAAGAGGAGAGATCAATATCTAGGCATGTCTTCTCGTATGGACATCGCCCGGCGGAACAAGTGGCTGTTGTGACAATCTACGTATAGGCCAAGCACAACCGCTCGCTGCTTTGCGGCCCGAGCCATGCTGGTGCCGCGAAGAACATCTGGCTGAGGCGGCTTTCTGCTGGTGGTCAAACACTGGGCTCCATTCTGTGAACCGTGTCCCCTTAGTTCGAGGACTTGCAAGTCAGTACACAAGAGCGTGGTCATAGGTGATCGGCACGTCGGTCATGTTGATCCACAGGCGTAATCTGTGCAGTAGTCAACTCCGCCGTAGCAGAACAACTTGGCCTCCCCCGCCACCTCTTGTGCGACTATTCTCCCCTGAGCGGGCGGTGCACACCCTCCACTGAGTCGACCTCAACTGACATTTTAATCTGATCACCAAAAGGTCCATTTTTTCCTACTGCGGACTGCGCCAAGACTTTGACTGCTTCTGCCGCTGCGCTAGGTCGCTAGCCGCAACCATTGCACCGTAGTGCGGCGCTATTTTTGGCCATCTTCAGCAGAAAGTAACGGGCACAGGGTTGATCGGGCAACCTGAAAGAAGAGAAAGGCTGTACTTCGTACTGTCGAATACCAGCATGGCGGAAGGCCCAGGACCAAGTCACTTCTTTACGCCTGTTCAGGCCTAGTAGAAGACAAGCTCTGCCCACAGTTCGGATAGATGAGTCCAGGGATCCCGGAATATGCCCTAACACAGAAGCACTTCCGTACTTTGGTAACCAAGTCGTACGTACCTCACGTACTTTGCCCGTCATTCTGACCCTTGTGCTGGTCGCTAGCTGAGTATTGCTGACATGACAGTGCGCGCAAAAAGTCATTTTACACCAACCCTATTATTACCACAACCCGGGTGGCGCTGCTGCCGTTGTTCTATGCTCGCCTGCAATGTACCTGCTGCAGTGATCAGGCCCGATATCAGAGCAAGCAAAAATACCTACATGCATGCTCGGCACATCTGCTCGGCCCTTCGCGCTCCGGGCTCGGAAACAGCGGCAAATCTTCTGGACGTCGATACCAGAGGCAGGATGGCACCCAGAGTCGTTGGCCCAGCCCGTGCGCCTGCCCCAAGCGACAACTTCGGTGGTTCAGCCAAGTGCCATCTCCGTCGCGCAGTTTTGTTCTTTAGGAAGATGTGGGAGATGCATCTTTCATCTGAAAAGGAAGGCCCCGTCCCTTGCAGCGCGTCACTGAGCTGCAGACTGGAGTGGCGCCGTCGCGGGATGTGGGTTGTCAGGCAGACAGGAGCCGAAAAAGTAGCCCTATGCTCCGCATACCGCCCGCCAGGTCTCTGGTGTTCTGGGATCAGCGGCGTGTCCATCTCTTGCAAAGACAGAGATGCCCTTGGGTTCTAGCACTGATATGCAGACACGAAATCGTGTTATGCATAGGCCCGTGATTGACGATGGGGGTACTGCGATCCATTACACGAAGTGCACGTGGAGCCGGTAAGGTCCTGGCCAGTCTTGCACTATCATCAACAATAAGTGAGAATTGATATATGTATACAATAGGCGCGTGTCCTCGCGTTCTTCAAGCTCACTTGCGTGCCGAAAACTACACCAAGGCCCGGGTTTAAGGTTGGAGGCTATGAATCGGTTCACTCGTCCTGCTTCGGGCCGGGCTGAGGACGAAAGGCACGGTGGGAGGCCATGATTAGAGGCCGAGATCGAGATTGGAAGTAGGCTTGTTGGGCAATGGTCGGAGAATCGGAACGGATGACGCTGCCAATTCCCATGAAGAATCTGTGTAAAGTGTAGAATGTTGGCATTATTTCTAGTGACAAGCCATGACAGCAGGGAAGGGTGAGGGGCTTACCCGAATGTGGTCCCAGAAGCAAGCATGTACTGCCCTATCGTCCTCATGATTCCGTTGGGGCCGGCGCCTCCACGGAAAACGGTGACAGTACCTGGGGTATTTGTTAGCATACTGGCGTTCGGTGTGCATGGCAAGCACGTCGTAGTTGGGTAGAGAGGATGTTTCCTATGCGGGGAGAGCTATTTCTTACCGTAGATGAAGCCCATGATTGCGCCGACAGCTGTTCAAGGTCTGGTCAATATCCAATACGATTGGTGGGCCGGCAGAGCTCTAGCGGTGTAACGCGTTCTTACTTCCTCCCATCATTGCTCCCATCTTGACTGTTGGGTTCGCTTATGTCAGTCATGGCATCGAGGGGATCGGGGTCGAAGAGTAGTGGGCGGCGTACGCTTGTCCATGTTGGACTGGGCGGGCATGTGGCTTTGTCGCGGAGGAGGAGGCATGGCTAGAGGGGTGTGTGTATGTATATGCCCTAGATTGGCGAAGTTTTCAATCGCGACAAGGCTCGATATCGAGTGCGGCCGGAATCTTGTGCTGAACGACGACTGGTCAAATTATATCGCGATCATCGTCGCGAACTTTCTCTCGGCAGCTTCTGCTATAGAGGGACGAATTATGTCAAAGCTTCCTCGGGTCTCCATGGTTGTGAAAGTTCGGACCAATCATCGATCGGCCCCCGCATTATTTCCAAGCTGGCCCGCAATGATGTTTTGGAGGACCCACCCAGCCGAAAAAGGGGATCCCCTAACCCTTGATCTACCAATGGCGTCCTTTTGTGTCTGTCTCGAAACATCAGTGGCTTGTTTTGATAGTGCACAACCATCTGCTTCTAGTGTTGATTGCTGAACATCGAGGCCAGTCAGTCGGGTCGATGTTTTCTCACGTGCCATTTTTTCTCGAATGCCTTGTAGATGGGGCGGTTATAGCGTCTCGAGAATTTGTTGGTTGATGGCTCTTGACTGGTGGAAAGACGGTCAAACGAAACTAGTTTACAGTAGGCGCTTTAGCTGAGTAGACGAGACGAGACAATCCAGGTGGCATGGAACTTACTTTGAGAGACAGATAGACGGACCAGGTGGACTGCTACGACCCAGGGTTTTAGGTTCCAGCATGCAACAAAAGCAACGTGTGCTTGTCCGGGCTGTATCCATTATTTGTTACTGGGGCCTGGTCATGTATTTATAGCGACTCTGAAGGGTAACGTAGGGGTTGACAGGAACAATAGTTATCCGAACACGTTAGAGCAAACAACAAACAGCCCGGCTTACGTTAACTAGTGCTGTTATCTTCACTTCACTTACCCTCACCACCGTTTCGCTATTCATGTTTCGGAGTTGCCAGTGGGCATCGCACCAGAAAAGCGCGTCGAAAACTAATTAAAACACCAGCTGGCCGTAGACTCGGCCACGCCAAGCACTTAGCGAGACGGGGGTTAACCACCACGGGCGGCTCAAACAATCAAACGTCGAGGCGGTCTCAATTTTCAGCTTTCAAACCCAAGCCTTTCCACACCTTGCTCGAGCATCATCGTCATCACAGCACACGACACACGACACTTCGGCATCCTGACTCCTAAATAATCAGTATCCTGCGGTAGGTCCATCCACCTATTTTTCCCGACCCATAGTTCAATCGACACCGGCCGCTAGCTGCCTCGTGCGCCGCCGTTTTTTTTTCTCTCCCTCTCTCGCTCGAGCCCCTGCCCTGCCGCCCACGGTCAAATCGAACCCGTCGTCTGGGCTGCACTGGGCGGGCTCCACTGGTTTTTTTCTGGGCTTTGTTGGCTTTGCTTTGCTCTGACGCAACATAACACCAGAACACAATCGCATAACCGACATAGCAAACCATATACCGCAAAGCAGCCCATTTCTGCACCGTCATAAAATACCGAAAATAAAAAGAAATCGATAGGGCATGATCAAAAGAGGACCGCGACTGCCAAAAAATCGATACGACGCGCGACGTGACCCCCGACCGATTGATCGCTCCCCCCACGACCGCCCATCGACACCGCCCGCGCTTGCCACGGCAACAATTATCAAAACTTCCTCGCTTAGGAATCCGCCTCCTACGGCGACCGACTGATCCAAACGGCGGCATCACCCTCCATCCAGTCATACTCTCCTTTGTCTATCGCTCGCGCCGAGTGCCTTAGCGACCTTTCCCCATGACGGCGGTTGCAAGCCCACCCAGTTTCGCCAACATCAACCGGCCAGCATGGGGATTGAATGGTAGCTCGTCACTGCACGCCATGAACTCTGAAGAGTCGAGGGGCGTCTTCGCGCCTCGGAAAGCCTTACAACGCACCAACTCGGCGTCTTCCATCTCCTCCAATACCTCCACGTCGTCCACCGGCACTGTCGTCAATGGCCATACCAACGGGGTCTCGTCCACCCCGGCGAGCGATACAAATGGATGGAACCGTAAGAGGGCGCCGCAAAAAGGACAATGGTCACAGCAGCCTCAACCCGTCAAATCCGAAGGCGTGGATTTTTCTCGCCTGCCCGTCAACCGCCCGGCGCCAAGCGCCGTGAATGGCAACTCGGCGATGCACCAGGCTCCGATGATGGGCCTTCAGACCCAGGTCGGCCAGCAAGGCATGATGGGCCGACCCGCGGCCGACCCCATCGCCGTCAACCAGCCCGTACTCTATCTGCTGTCATTAAACGGCACTTTTGAGCGCAAGACGATATCTGTGCCATTCTACCCAGACACCCTACGCATCGGCCGCCAGACAAATGCACGAACCGTCCCGACCCCGGTCAACGGTTACTTTGACAGCAAAGTGCTGTCTCGACAGCATGCCGAGATCTGGGCTGAGCGCAACGGCAAGATCATGATTCGTGACATCAAATCTTCCAACGGGACATTCGTCAACGGAAGCCGCCTGTCGCCAGAAAATCGCGATTCGGAACCCCACGAACTGCAGACTTCGGACCACCTCGAACTCGGCATTGATATCGTCAACGAGGATCAGAAGTCCGTGGTGCATCACAAGGTTGCCGCCAAGGTCGAGCATGCTGGCTTTCTAAACCCCAACCACCCCTTGATGGACATGACCTTCGGAGACCTGGACCCCTCTGGCGGGCAGATGATGATGCAACAGATGAATGGAATTGCTCAGCGAGGGCGGACCGGCAGCCAACCACAACCCGTGAATGGGCGCGTGCCGCATAATGCCGGCATTCTTGGCGCACAACAGAATGGAATGATGCAGATGCAGAGGAACGGATATTGGATGGGGCCTTATCCGATGGAGAACATCTGCAACAGATTGGACGTGAGTGAAATCCTAACGGACCTACCCGGCCCTGGACACAGGTACTGACTGGACCTCCTCCATCTAGCAAGAAAGACGTCTGGCCAAATCACAGCTAAATGAGCTGCAAAGAACTGCTGAGTTTCTTCAGGCCCTCGCGGGGAAGGACGATATCAAGACAGAGCACACCGATGCGGCGGATTCGAAGCAGCAAGCTGCTAACAGCAGTGCCTTGTTTCGCTCGGATCCCGGCAAGGCCACCAGGTTCTCCGAACCGCCAGCTCCCCCACCACAACAACCTCTCCCCGAGAAGCCAGGATCAACCCGCTCCAATGGAGACCCCCCGTCCCTCAAGCGTGGAACAACGGAGCGCCCAAAGCTACCGCAAACGACAACCTCTCCCGTCCGCCCAGATAACCTCAGTCAGATCATCCAACTGACAGAAACACTCAATACGGCCAAGAAAGAACTCGAGGGCCAGAGTGCTAGGATACGAGACCTAGAGGAGATGGTGCAAAAGGAACGAGAGCAACGCCAGAGTGCCGAAGGGCTGGTGCGAAAATTGGAAGATGCAGCCGTGGAGCTGCAAACAAACGGGCCCACCAAGGCTGATATTCAGGACACGCTGCTGGCAGAAGCTTTCGAGCCACCTGCGGAGACGACCAGCACTGCGGCTCAAACGACACCTATCAACCACGACGTCACACCTTCGGCAGAATCAGCAGAGACAACCGCAGATCAGGGGCCAGCTGAGCCGTCCGCCGGTGTTGCCGAAGCTGCTGCCGCTGCCGAGGCGGCCGCAAAGCTGCAGGACCGCTTGGATGAGATCCTGAAGGAGATGATCAATCTCAGGCAGGAACTGGAAACACAGAGACAACGAGCGGATAAGGCTGAGACCGAAAGGGACGGCGATCGACAAACCCTTGCTCAGATGATCAAGCAACTGAGGGAAAGAGACGAGCAGATAGCCAAGCTCGAGGCCGAGCGAAGCGCGCGGTCACGATCGAAAGTTGGCGGAAGAGGGCGCTCGGGTCCACCAAGCTCGCTTAAGGATGGCGACTTCAAGCCCGGTATCGGGTCGTATCCCGAGACACCCACAAGCATGGCAATGTCTGTTTCCTCACCCAGTGGGAAATCCACAACTGCCTCGCCGAAAGAATCGAGTGACGACGACGCTACGGCCTGCCCAGCAGACAAGCCGACGCTCTCAAGGGCCAGCACGATAACACCGCTGTCCAAGTCTTTGATCCAAGGGTCATCCTCCAGCTCCAGCGATCCAGCCATGGCTCAGGCCGCACCCTATGCATCCATGATCGGTGTTGTCTTAATAGGCATGGGGCTGATGGCCTGGATAAACGGCTGGCAGCCACAGCCTCGATTGGATCGATAGAGGTCTTATTAATCGCAGAGCTGTTGTAGCTCCCCGGAAAACCCCCCTTTTTTTCTCACACGTCCAACCCAAACGGAACATTTGTATGATTTGCAACTCGATACCCTAACAGCCAAGTTCTCGAGGACGTGCGAGCTCACGTCGCTCCTTGAGGCGAGAAGGAGCCGCTCAACGCGGACTTGTACTTATTAGCAGCATTATGCACACTCAGGCGGCGCGATTTGGCGAGCTGTGCTTACGACTTTTTACTTTCGTTTATTCCCTTTGTTTTGTTTTCTTGCTTAAACCTGTCACTGTCAACGTGTTTGCCGAGTCACGACCTAATCAACTGGCGCCAACTTTAGACACCATCACTATTTCCTTGGGTTTTACTTTCTTAGTATCATGTCTGTCAATATTATATCTTGTACGAGCGACGAAGAGGTTCGGATGCAAAGCTGACGGCTCTCTGCATGGACTGGCCGGCCTGAACGCATATAATCTAGGCAGTCCCACCTTCTTGGCATACTTTCTGCAACATTGATGAACCGTTTTCCTGTTTAAACGCACCTTATCTCAAGGTCTGCCTTTGCCACCAGAACTTGGTGAAGCCTGTGTGAAACGTTTTTTTTTGTACTATGTAACCGCTGGTGCGGGCGTTGAGGCGTCTTTCAGCCACTGGCGGAAGAAGCCGAGAGGGCCACGTCTCGAGCCCCATCAAGATTTGTTATGCACCGCCCGCCCGTGGCTAGGTAGTACGAGCGCACCGGCAGCTCCTCGGCTCGACAAAAATGCATCGGTACTCATGACCAATGACCTTACGGGGCCTCCGCTACGGGCTGCCCTCTTTCTGCGATGCCCAGCGACCTAGCATTTGTCGAACCTATCAACGGCAGGCCGGGGGCCCGCCAAGAACGAGGGTGGTTGAACTCCGGCAGATTTCCCCATAATACAACCGAGTCATTTTCCGTCGGCTCTCTTTTGTTTTCTGAAACCCCTCGTTCTTCATCCCATCGATTCGGCGATTTTGTGGGGAGGGGGGGGACCAATGTTTTCCCAGCCAGAACAACACCTAGCGCCGGGGATATGCAGCGCAGAGGAGTTAATCTGATTGTTTGGCCCAGAACCTGTGGGCTCTCTTATTTTTAAAC
>JARHUK010001683.1:6966-22332 GCA_031001725.1 Pseudopyricularia javanii | reverse complement strand
AGCCCCGAGAGCCCCAACGCCGGCCGGACAAGGCTTTCCTTCTCCCTCCCGGCGCCGAAACCAATCACGATGGGACGTCGTTGCCCATGGCGCCCTTTCGATATTGCTGTCACAGGAAATAAACAGCAAGAAGAAGAGAGACATTGAGAGCATATACTTTGCTTGATGGATCTTTTTTTTTGGCGACTGGAACCACGTCGCAAGCAAAACCCAAACTCGTGCAGCCGCTGAGCTCCATCAAAAAGGAAAAAGTCCCAAAATTCCCTCAACATGCAGCTGCCAGACCGGGCTGCCATCAACCCCCGCAAGCCGGGGTTGAAAGAGGTTGCATGCATAAGATCTCCAACTGGTCCCAAAAGACAGATTCATGGTCTGGTGGTGGTCCACGTGCCATCTAACCGGTGGAGGTCTTTTTTTTTCTTTTCTTTGGCAGCGGCTGGAACAGGACGCAATTTCGGGCTTCATTCTTGTTTTTCCTCTTTCGTTTGGTGTTGCCCATCCAAATCGGTGGAACCGGGGCACACTCTTGGATGGACCAACTGAGGAGTGAACCGCTTGTCTGACCAGTCAAAGGAGGGACTTGGGAGATGGCAGAATGGCCAAAGCAATGGCGGAGACGGACGGTTGTGGCCAGGTACGGATCAGCGGGCAGACGGATATAAAAAGGGGCATACACTCGCTCGAGGAAGACCAGGGGAACGCCGTTGGACCAAAGACTGCCAGCCTCGAGATCCAGACGATCAACCCTCAAGCCCACAAGAATTTCCGACCCTCCAAAGAAGCTAAGAGTCCGGGTGAGTTCTGAGTGATGAGCACTGACTGGAATTGATCCGACGAGCACTTGGGGATATAGAACTGATCGTGGAAAAGCATGCCAGAGCCTGACAAGGAATCAGACAAGATGAACAAAGCCGCAGCCGCCCGTATCGCCAAGAACAGCAGCGATGTAAGACTACCCTCTTACCATTGCAAATTCAAAGATATACCTGACAGATTTACCCAAGGCCGCATTTGCCCAGAGAGCCAAGAAGGCTGCCGAGAGGAATGAAGCTGAAGCCAAAGCCAAGGCTGACGCTGAAGCAGCCACAACGGCGGCCGCAGCAAATGCCGGGACTGGCAGGTGAACAAAGTGTCGTGGACAGCTATACCTAGTATAGTTGAAGATGGTGTTGGATCCTGTGCAGATGACTTGACTGAGTACAGTCGCTATTCATAGGGTGACTCGGAAGGTGTTGTTTGGCTTTGGCCCTGGCCTTCCTGTCGCTATAGCGAGCAAATGCAGTATTAGCGAAAGAAATGTCTTTGGTAGTTCCTTAAAGTTCTTTGAATGAGCCCGATGACTTGTGCCCTGTCCATGAACCGAAAGATCGATTTCCCCTTGGCAGACAGGTAACCAACATGGAATGCTGCCGACGAATGCGCGATCTGACATGCCGCAACATCATGTTCAGCATCTTCAACCTCCGGAGATTGTCCCGGCCGAATACAACAGCCCCTCAAGGGCATATTCGCTATGATACCACCAGTGCGCGTACCAATGCCGGGATCGAGCGCAGCCTGCTCAGAATGGGGGTTAGGGCGCTGGGCGCTGCAATGCAACCAGGTCAAGCCGCTGATGCAGCTTTGTTGGTGCCGGTGGGCAATCCGGGGCAGCCAATGCATTTTTCGTCACATGTGGCTGTCGATGGTCAGATCTGATGGCTACAACCCACGCAGGCGGCCCAAGTCGCGGCTTGCCCCCGGAATCTCAGGTCAGGATGGGTGGTCTACCGATCCGCTTAGAGTCGGCCTCGCACCGGCAGCACGATCCAAGCGGTTAGAAACGGCCACAGAGATGGTGCCGAGGAGCCAAATGGGAGAAAAGAAATCAGCCATGATTGGACTGTCTTTGGGTTGGGCTGCAACGTCGCAAAGTGGCCGATGAGGCCCTATCTGGATGACCAGCGCAAAGGCGGCCTTTGTGGCGCACCCAATATGGCGCCGATTGGCCTATTTGGGCTTGACCGGTCGATTCGGACTGCAGTCAGGGTGCATGCTGTCCTTGCAGTCGGCAGAAGGGGATGCGTGACCTCGATATGGAAAGGCCGTCGAGATGTTGTTTTCTTTTGTTGTTGATAGAGAAGCAGAAGCGGTGGAGATGATTCATGCTGGGTCACCCGCTGTAGACATGCCCAGCCACAGCGAGTTTAGGTGACTTTACTGCACGTACTGTACACCCGCACGGACCACATCATGGAACCCCAAATGTTCGATTAGTGGGACCGGTTCCGGTTTGGCATCCATTAATTCTGCACTGGACCCTGGTCGGTACCTTGCCTAACGTCCTCGCACGCCCGTCGTGACGTACCTTGACCCGAACTGCACTCAATCTCCCCCAATCTCAACTCTTGCTCACAGAACCGCTTGTTGCCCATCGATCCAACAGGCGACATCGGCTCATATCTTTGATCCCACGTTACTTTGGGAAGGCAGGTGACGACGTCCCCTCTGCCGCCGACGCCTTCCACGCGCTGCTCCGGATCCATCCGCTAGACTCTGACGCTCTCCAGGCGGTGTTGGGCAGCTTTTTCGGCCAAGTCGTAACCTACGCTTGCTCTGCTGCTCCGGTTCCGCGTCCCATCGCGGCGAGACAACCGAAGCTCCACGACTAACTGCACAGCTCGCCACGCTCCCACCGGTGAACAGCGAAACGACAGCTTTCGTGTTTGCCCAGACATGATTTGCAACTAGTCCATCATGGATCCCCACGTGACAAGGCTGCTCAATGATAAGATTTACGACAAGAGAAAGGTTGGAGCTCTAGAGTACGTGACAGACATGCCCTCCGGGTTCTGTATTTCCACGAAACACTTCTTTCCCCCTCCACAAGGAGCTAATAAGAAAAAAAAACCCCCCGGCAGGTTGGAACGGAGCATACGTGAACTAGTCGCAACAAAGGACCATGAACGGATCAAGGCCATCCTTGATCAGCTATGTGCTGACTATGCATACGCCTGCCATTTGCCGCATGCCCGAAATGGCGGCCTGATAGGCCTTGCTGCCGCTGCCATCGCCCTCGGTCCTGTCAGTACACACCTCGTCGCTCTCCCTTGCCCCTGATGCCTGCCCTACGTCATGCTGCTTTCCTCTGTCTGAGGCAAAAGTTCCCGGCCTGTCATCTGACCTGGCGCCGCACGCTGCCCTGCATGTTCACAGGAGCTGCCGAGATACTTGGCCACCATTGTGCCGCCGGTTTTGGCCTGCTTTGGCGATCAAGACGCAAGGGTCCGGTACTATGCCTGCGAGGCCCTATACAACATTGCAAAGGTTGCCAAAGGCGAGATACTCAAGTATTTCAACGCCATTTTCGATTCTCTGTGCAAGGTATGTGTGTTATTCATGCTTGAGTCCTCGGCAATCTCTGCTTTCTGCCCATCTCAATAATTCATTATTCTACCTCCCGAGGCTATGCATGCTTTAACCACGTGAATGGTGCGCATGCGCGTCTCGTTGTATGCACTCTATCGATATTGTGTTTACAGCTGGAGCAGTACTCGAGAAAAAAAAACCGAACATGCTGTGCCACACACCGCGACTGACTGGCATTAATCTCCATAGCTCGGAGCCGATTCGGAGCTTTCGGTTAAAAATGGCGCAGAACTGCTTGATCGCTTGATCAAGGATATCGTTGCCGAGTCGGCCGCCACCTACGTCTCGGTGCTCGAGACGTTGCAGGACATATCCGATGACTTTGAGGAGCCCAAGGAGGGTGTGGAAGATGACCGCAACAATTTGCCTACCGCCTTCTCATTGAAGCGCTTCATCCCATTGCTTAGAGAGCGCATTTTTGTGACGAACCCCTTCACTCGGACGTTTCTGGTTGGCTGGGTGGTCCTTCTAGACTCTATCCCCGACCTTGAGCTCGTCACGTACCTGCCAGAGTTCCTAGGGGGGCTGCTGAAATTCCTCAGTGACCCTAACCGTGACGTTCACGTTGCTACGCAGGGGTGTCTGGACCGGTTTCTTAATGAGATCAAACGCATAGCGAGGATCCAGAAGGGCATCACCGAAAGCAGAAAATCCAGGCAAGGAAAGGCCGACGGAAAGCGCAAGCGTGAGGACTCACTGGACAGCGGAAGTGTACATGAACTCGCCGATGATATCGACGACCTAGACACACACACGATCAACGATGAGGAGGACTCCAACGCGAGTGACGAGGACGACTGGATACCCGGCCAGGATGTCGACATCAACTACAAGGCGATATTGGAGATCCTCACTGCGACTCTCGACTCATCCCTGGGTAAGAAAACATATAAACCACCAAACCTTAGCCAACAGACTCTAATTTCTTCCAACTTGGCAGACGAGGATGGGCTTCTAGAGTCTTTGAGGTGGATAGTCGAGTTTCTTGATATATGCCCGGAGCAGGTGCTCCCCTTCACGCCCAAGATCCTGGCTCACTTGCTACCTGCTATGGCCAGCGGGGTAGAGTCAATTCGGTTGGCAGCCGCGAGGGTTAACACATCGCTTATGGACTATGTGGTCTCGCTCAGTGATGAGCCCGAGATATCCCAGACACCCGCGTCTCGTGTATCCGGCCTTGCCGGAGCCGAGCGCCCAGATGGTACGGTGTCTAGTGCGCGCCCTTCCCTTTCGGGCTCGGCGCGAGATGTTGAGCTTAGGAGTCCGACTCCCGGGATCGCTAGGGGAGTCTCCCCACCACCGTCCTCGAATACCACGCCATCGGCAGAGGGACAGGCACATCCTCAGGCCAACCTGGACTATGCTGCCGCCGTGAACTCGCTTACTCTGCTCTTCTTGAATGACCATGAGGCCACACGAGTCGCCGCCTTGAAGTGGCTTATCATGCTGCATCGCAAGGCGCCCAGGAAAGTCTTGGCATTCAACGACGGCACTTTTCCAGCGCTGCTCAAGACACTTTCGGACCAGTCTGAGGCTGTGGTAACCAAGGACTTGCAGCTGCTCTCGCAGATATCGCGGAACAGCGAAGACGACTACTTTTCCAACTTTATGGTGAATCTTTTGCAGCTCTTCTCTACCGACCGCAAGCTGCTCGAGACCCGTGGTAACCTGATCATCCGCCAACTCTGTGTGAGTCTGAGCGCCGAGCGGATCTACAGAACGCTCGCAGACTGTATCGAAAAGGAGGAAGATGTCGAATTTGCGAGCATAATGGTTCAGAACCTCAATAACAACCTCATCACAGCACCGGAACTTCAGGAACTGCGCAAGCGCTTGCGGAACCTCGAGACCAAGGTAAAGCCCGCTGCTTGCTGAGATGCTGTGTTTTGAGCTCGGCGTGACGCGATTTGCTAACCTGGCTGGTGGCGCACAATCTAGGACGGCCAAACCTTTTTCGTGGCCTTGTTCAGATCGTGGTGCTACAACGCGGTGGCTACCTTTTCGCTCTGCCTGCTCGCTCAAGCCTACGAGCAGGCCTATAACCTTTTGCAGATTTTGTGCGTAAATACTTTACCTCGAAAGCTGAGACGGGCAATCTTTGTGCATTTTTTTTTCTTATGCTCTTTATTTCTATGCCTTCTTTCTACCTGCCGCGCTTACTGACCCCCTGCATCCACAGCGCCGAGCTTGAGATGACTGTTAGCATCCTTATCCAGATAGACAAGCTGGTGCAGTTGCTGGAGTCGCCAGTCTTTACTTGTAAGTTGGCCACTGCGCCTCTTCATGCCCAGTCCTGAGCCCTGAGCCGTTCCTGACAACCCGCACATAGATCTTCGACTACAGCTGCTGGAACCGGACAAGTACCCGCATCTCTATAAGTGCCTCTTCGGGCTCCTGATGCTTTTGCCCCAATCCTCAGCATTCGCAGCGCTCAAAAATCGCCTCAACAGCGTGAGCTCAATAGGTTATCTGCACATTGCTCCCAGACCGTATGTGCCCTCCACGACTAACCCAGGCCCGGTGCACTCTCGGCAAAACTCGGTCGTCGAGACGATGCAATCGTTCCAGCCTGCAGTCCCCCGAAACTCTTCAAAGTATGGATTAGATACTTACACTCACCCTAATGGACTTAGCGGAACAACGACACCCGGTGGTAGTAACTACGACAGGCCCAACCGACTAAAGGGGCGAGAGGAAGGGATAATCCGCTGGGGCGAGCTTCTTGAAAAATTCCGCAGTGTGCAGGAACGAGCGAGGCGGCTGCAGCGCCCCGGGGGCCCCGGGGACCTCAATGACGGACCTGGCCTTGGTGGCGTCGGTGACTTGTCTATTTCTGACCCTCCTTTGGATACCAAGGGCAAAGAAGCCGCGCGGCAGCCTCCCCCTGTCCCTTTGAAGGATGCCCCGACGCAAGCGAAGCCCAGAACCGGATTGGGTCGGCCAGTTTTTGGAAGATTCGGAGGAGCTGGCGGAGGGAGGGCAAAGAGGGGCCAATAATGCTGGGGGGTTTTGTTGTGTTTTGGTTAGAAGAACCGTATAAGGCCAAGAGCCTGCTATGGCAGGCGGAAGCGAGAGTCTTGTTTACATTTCTTCCCTTGTTCCCTTGAGCCGCTTTTAACATAGCATGCATACGGCGGTTGGCGTGGTCCAGGTTACGTTTGCTTTTTACTTGAGCGGTTTTAGTTTTGCAGCAGACATGAATTCGATACGGCGTGGCGAGCTTTTCGGTCTCGGTGATTAGTAGCCCTCTCCCCCTCACTTCTTTTGTTGTTGGTGTTGCTCATCGAGGCTTGCGCGGCGTCTCACGTTCGACCAGCCCCTCGAACACAGCATCGCGGCGCTGCGTCAGCCGCTGCAGCTCGGCACGGCGGCTTTCGAGCTCGCGCCGGGCCTGGGCGGTGTCGGGCGGAAGGCCCTGGAACACCCTGACGCGGGCGTCAAGCTCCTTCTTCTGCTGCAGGAGGGCGAGGTACGCCTCCTCCTCGGCGCGCACCTGCTCGACGGTCAGCAGGCCGCGGCCATCGTCGTTGCCGTTGCCGTTGCCGCCGCCGCCGCCGCCACCACCAGCAGCCAGGAGCGCGGCGGCACGGTCCCGCAGCTCGGGCACCTGCGCCTCGAGCGCCCTGACGCGCCGCTGCGTGTCCAAGTTGAGGCGCGCCAGGTCGGCGGGCGGGCGGTAGGCGGCGCCCCCGACGACCTCGGCGGCGCGCACCGTCGCTCTCCCGACCCGGGCGTCGACGTGTCCGCGCAGCGAGGCGGTGCGGGACGCGTCGGCGCGCACGTCGGCCGTCTGCGCGGCCGCGGACACGAGCGAGGCGGATATGGAGGCCGGGGTGGGCCGGGCCAGGCCCAGCTCGGTCGAGGCGGCTGCCATTGCGTCGAGGGCGACGCGGCCGTCGCGGGAGAGGGAGGCGTCGAGGGCTGACAGGACGGCTGTGCGGATTGTTGTTGTTGTGGTGGTGTTGGTGGTGTTATGGTCGTGGCCTTGTGGTTGTTGTTGTTGTGAAGGTGGCGGCGACTCGATCTCGGCGAGGGCGGAGCGTTCTACGCGGTCGAGCAGACGGCGCTGCTCGTCGGCCGACTCGTTGAGCGTGGCAAGGGCTAGCAGGGCGCGGAGCGTTTCCAGGTTGCGCTCAAAGGCCGGCGGCGGCCGGGGCCGGAACTTGGAGGCCAGCCAGGCGTCGACAAAGGACCAGTCCTTGGCGGTGGAGGCGGCGGCGCGGGCCACTGAGGGGGAGAAGATTGCCGCGTTTTGTGGGAGGTGCGACATGGTTCGGTGGTATTCTTTTTTTCTTTTGTTTTCTTTTTAGCTTGCTTGCTTTGGCAGAAAAAAGAGTGGCTTTGTCGTTTATCTTTTGTTCTCTTTGGGCGCAAATTATCTAAAGAATTTTTGTCTTGACCAAAAGTGACAGGTTAAGGAGGCGGGATGAATTGCGGAGTTGCATATTTCGGAGAAGCAAAAACCAGACCAGCGTCACTGGCGGCGGTTAATTATGGGGACTCGTTGGTGCAGGGTGGCCAGGGGATGCGGATTACCAAGTCAGCCCTACCACTCACTGACTGCACTGCCCCAGCTACAGTTACCGTGTAAATGTAAAAACGACACGGAAGTATTATCTCGTTTTGGCGCGTAGTATATAGTAGCAACATAGGTATCAGATTCCGACCGAGTGTATCATACGTCACCAAGGCACAGTATGCGAGTGACTACTCTCTGTCAAAAACTGTCATGAGAACAGACGCAACAGGCGTAGGTATTTGACAAGTATATATGTACATCAAATTATAGTCCGACACCGCAGGCCTCTGACCTCTACACAGAATTCTATCCAAGTGAATATCTTGAACTTTGGCGTAAGATTCTCTCCCATTCTACAATAAGCTTTTACCAGGTAGCTTGCGAGTTTGCCGATATTCTCCCATCTTTAACTCCAACAGCCGACGAGAAGATGAAGCAAGCGCATGTGGAATCTTGCCTCCATGTGTCCTTTTGATCCCCTTGCTTTGGCATCTTTCTTCCACTGTCAGTTGCCTGTGACGGAATCGCCGTTTAAGAGTAATGGACAAAGCCTCGCGGAAACGAACAGAATAGACGTGTCGTAAGTAGTTCGTTCGTGTTACAACCATTCATGTGTAGTCAGACCGCTCTTCATATGGCCGTCCATGCGTGTAGATAGGTCAAAGCAAAGGAACAAAGAGATGTGCACAAGGATGCCAATCCAGAATGGGCGGCTCGGTGCCAGCCGTCTGTAGTCTGTCCTGTATAAAATATCAGTCCAAGGACGGACGGCTCACTTATCTATCCGTTCTTATGGTTGAGCCAGAGACATAATCCACGACAACACGCCATTAGACCCGGGACCAACACTCAGCTTCTATCTCCTCTAGCGAAGAACAAAACAATGCTCCATTTCATTATCGCCATCGCAGTTGTTCTGGCAACCATCAAGGCTCTGGCAACTTATTTGCACGCTTTGATCAAGTCGAGAGAAACGGAGCGAATCGTTCAAGAGGCCATATCCCAGATCGACATGGCCAGGAAAGTGATTATTTTCCGTTACGGAGACGACGGGCGCCTGCCAGACCTCAGACATCGCCTGGCCATGCGCGCCGGGCCGAACCGGAATCTCGCTCGGGTCTTTGGGATCGAAAACTCCTTCACCACCCTCAGCCCAGAAGTCCACAACAAATTCCTCAGGCGATCGACCGCCGCCATCCGAAGGCTGCAAAGCCGTGAGAGCTGGCACGAGATTCTCTGCCAGGCAGGCGAAGCCATGGACGCCGAGTTCTGTGCCCCGCCCAAAGCGGGAGGATCGCTACTCGTGGCGAAGTTAGTCCGCAAGGTGTGCCTCCGGGTTGTGATGCACCACCTTTTTGGCTGCGTCGTGGACGACCCGGAGCTGGACTGTGACTACCAGACCGTGTCCCACTACATCAACCAGAAATGGATCGATTCCAAGAGCGCATCCTCGACAAAGGGCCACCGCACAAAGCTGCTTCTCGAGGACTCGCTGCACAATATCATGTGTAGGCAGTCTCAGCTCCGCAGCGAGGCCCGGCCCCCTCGAAATCCAGCTACAGTGTTGGAATTGCTTCTGCCGGCGTACGACTCGCTCTGGCGCGTGGTGCTCCTCACCTTTGTCGACTTTGTCCACCTGAGCGGTACCGAGGAGGAGATCCAGCGTTTCCATTCGGGCGTGCTCCACCACATCGGCTCCAGCGACGAGCATGAACAAGACGCCCTAATGGTTGCCAAGGCAAGTCATCGTCCGAAACCGACCCAGGTTGCTAGCCACCCAGAGCTAACCACCGGCCAGCAGGAAGGGCTCCGACTCTACCCGTCGTCAAGGCGTGTGTACCGCACAGCCGAGTTGCGTACGGATTCGGCTTCATTCGAACGCAACTTGTCCGCCGACATCGAGATGTTACACAGGATGCCGGGCGTTTGGGGTGCCGACGCAGACTTGTTCCGGCCGGGCCGCTTCACCAACCTGACGAAGCTGCAAGAGCTTGCCTACGTACCGTTCGGGGTTGGACGGCACCAGTGTCCCGCCTACAAAGGCTTCGGTGAGCGGATGATCGCTGTCCTATTGACGGCCTTGTGTGCTCGGCTTCATCCTGGCAAGGCATCGGTGCGATTCAACGATGCAAAACTGGATCAGGAATCCCCACGTGCACAGCCGTTGCCGTCGGGTAGAGGTGATATGGAGCGTTGGGAAATGGTATGGCACACGGGTAACAAAGGTCAAGGACGGTAATGGTAATGGTCAGGCTGAAGGGGAACTTTCCCGATGCGATGACGGTAAGGGAAAGATGCTGGATCGTAACAGGAGGCAGGCGTGGACAAGGGGTTGTACCGATGGAGAAGGAGATGTGGGGCATCATTATTCTTGCCGCATGGCATAGCATAATCACAAAAGTGGGGTCTAGTATCTTTATTTGGTTAGCGTCTGATAATAAATACCACAATGACGAACAATCAAAGTGGCCAGATGGTCATTGCGACCCAGGACCCCTGCTGTTCTGGCACTACCACCGCCTTCTCGTCTCTTCGCCGGGATTCCCTCATAGGTCCGAGTCATTTCAATGTACCGCGTTAACAGCGGCATGCTTGGACAGGCTTAGCCTTGCTGCCATTAATATCTCCACCCGCTTCTGGAATACGGGGGGCATCCGTCCTTAAGGACAACATTTTGGATGAGAATACTGTCACGCTGGCATCTTTTCTTCAACTTCTTTTCCCGCACCTCACTCGCTGCTCACACTCCTTTCTCCAACAGACAAATCTTGAAGTTACCTACCCCTCCCATCTGACTTCCCAATACTGTGCCATCCCGCACTTCACCAAAACACACAGTAAAGCAGCCGGCCAACATTCAACCCCAGCACTGGTGTCGTTCACCCGCATCCCTCCACCCCCCGGAACGCAGCCACCATGGTCCGCCTATCCGCGGTGGCCCTGGCGGCGGCAGGCGTCCTCTCCCCGAACGCCTGGCTGGCCGCCGCCATAAACGCCGACGAGGTCCCGAGCGACCTGCCCGTCTCGCAGCTCCTCGCCACAGCCCAGGCCCACCTCGCGCGCGGCGAGACGGGCGACGCCCTGGTCTACTACGACGCCGCCATCGCCCGCGACCCCAAGGACTACTTGACCTACTTCAAGCGCGCGACCACTTACCTGAGCGCGGGCCGCCTGGCCCAGGCCACGGGCGACTTCGCCCGCGTCCTCGAGCTCAGGCCCGGGTTCGAGGGCGCGCACCTCCAGCTGGGCAAGATCAAGCAGCGCTCAGCGGACTGGGAGGGGGCCATGACGGAGTTCAAGGCCGCGGGGAGGAAGGCCGAGGTCGACGAGCTGCTCGAGGCCCAGGGCGCCGCCGAGCTGGCCGAGGCGGCGGCCAGGGACGGGGACTGGGACGGCTGCGTGCAGAACGCGGGCGTGGCCATCGCGGTCGCCAACAGGAGCCCCGGGCTGAGGGAGCTGCGCACGCGCTGCAGGTTCGAGAAGGGCGAGGTCGAGGAGGGAATCAGCGACCTGCACCACGTCGTCAACATCAGGCCCGGCGACGTCACGCCCTGGGTCAACATCTCAGCCATATCCTTCTACGCCCTCGGCGACCTCAACGATGGCCTGGTTCAGATCCGAAAGTGTCTGCACTCGGATCCGGAGAACAAGATGTGCAAGAAGTTGCTGAAGCAGGAGAAGGCGGTCAACAAGGCGCTGGAAAAGGTCGAAAAGGCCTTTACCAGGAAGCAGCCGACCACGGGTACCAAGCTGCTGATCCCATCCAAGGATGACCAGGACCAGGGTCTGATCCAGGACATCAAGGACGAGGTTGAGGCGTTGAAGAAGGAAGGGACATTACCGGCAAAGGCTCCCAACGCCCTCGTCACCAGGGTAGTGGAGCTCGGTTGCCAGGGTTGCTATAGTGTAAGCACTCCAATCCCATACAATCACCCGCCCATTCCACATCACCTGTACAATCAGCTAAACTTTTCCCCCTTCTGTAGTCCAACAACAAAAAGGCCAAAGAGTACTGCCAAGAGTCCCTCAAGCTCAACGAGCAATCCGTCTTCGGCCTCCTCTACAAGGCCAAGACGCAAGAAGAAGGCGAGGACTACGAGGCCGCGATCCGCACGCTCGAGCAGGTCGCCGACATCGCCCCCGACCGCCGCGAACTGGTCCAGGAGCTGCTGCAGAAGGCGCGCCTCGAGCTCAAGCGCAGCAGGACAAAGGACTACTACAAGGTGCTGGGCTTGACGCGCGACGCCGACGAGCGCCAGATCAAGTCGGCCTACCGCAAGCTCAGCAAGGTCCACCACCCGGACAAGGCGCACGCCAGCGGCCTGACCAAGGAGGAGTCGGAGAAGAAGATGGCGGCCATCAACGAGGCGTACGAGGTCCTCAGCGACCCCGAGCTCAGGGCACGCTTCGACCGCGGCGACGACCCAAACTCGCAGGAGGGTCAGCAGCAGGGGAACCCCTTCCACGGCAACCCGTTCGGGCAACAGTTCATGCACCAGCAGGGCGGCGGGCAGCAGTTCAAGTTCCAATTCGGCTCCGGCGGCGGTGGCTTCCCCGGCGGCTTTCCTTTTGGCTAAAACTGGGGAGGTGGTTGGTGCATGCATGTAGGAGTGATATTTTGTAGCCTCGGCACTTTTTTGCTTCTTCCTCTCCAGGCCGTCTCTTTAGTACATTCTGCTTGAGTATGCGATATCCCGAACCTCCTAGAATTGAGAAAATCTTGAAAGTTTGACTGCCTGCCTACCTGAGTGATTTGCTCTGAAGTAACTCACCACTAGCTCTTGGGGGTGCATCTCGGTCACTTGCTTCAGTATTAATCGTCGCATTTCAAGTTTACGTAGTCCGAAGCCTGTGTCTTGGAAACGCAATAAAACCAGTGTTAGTGTCATAGCTGATATCTTACCTGGCATTAACCGCCGAAGATACGTGATTTTTTTATCTGAAAACTATATGTACATTACCCATCCCCCAGCCTCCCTTTCTACATGACCAAGAAGAGATATACATGTCCTCCCTTTGCGCAACGGCATTAACTCTGGAGAAGCTTTCTGTAGTCAATTATCCCCTTTTCGCGAGGCTTTTTTTGTATCTTGTTTTTTTTTTGCTCTTTACCAGTTTTCCCAACCAACTGCTATTCTCCTTTTTTTCTGGGCAAATTGCTCACAAAAAGAAAAAAAATGTAGCAAAGGTTTAGGTACCGATGAAGGGCGTGTGGGGCCAGATCAGACAGACTCCAGGGGTCGACAGAGGGCATCAAGGATTCAAAGGGCTACTCGGGGCGCTTGAATGGCTCGGGGAGGAAAAGCCATCACGGAGTATAATGTTGGGGTTGGTTGATTTATTGGGAGGTCGGTCAACTGGTATCGATCCTAATCGAAATGGGAGATTCTATTCCAAACTGTTGTTGTTACGGCTGACGAACCAGGCCCTGCGTTGACGAATTGTGTTAGCAAAGTAGTTCGAACTAGGTACTTGGCCTCCCGCCGCTAGTCATCGAGCCAAATACCCGACAAAAAAAAGAGACTTACTTGGAAGCCTCGTATGCGCTCCAGCAGATGGCGGTGCTGGGCATGGTAGTCACGACGCGCGGTCGCACGCCCTTGAAGAACCCCCCGAAGCCCTCGCGGGCGTAGAGCAGCTTGCAGCCAGACATGAAGCCGTTCACGTTGCGCAGCTCGGCGTCGGAGTGCGCGCCCCTCGTCTGCAGCATCGTCTTGATGACGTCCATGGGCGTCGTAAGCGCGGCGGCGAACCCTCCGGCCACACCTCCAGCCAGACAGTGCGTGGCGGGGTCGTACTTCTTGGTCGGGTTCATGTAGGTCGAGATGGACTCGTAGGCCAGGAACTGGAGCGCCGTAAAGGGAACCGTCATGGACAGGGTGGTCGGGTAGGAGACGTAGAAGGCGGCCAGGCCCTCGTTGCGGTAGACGACCCTCGCGCAGTCGCGCATGGATCGGTAGATCTTGTCTGAGCCCTTCATCTGCATGCGCTGCTTGATCACTGTGGCGTTGAGCGGCTTTCTGTCAGCGGTCTGGGCTCTCATGACCCCTCGAAGAATGGCTTGGCCGCCACTTTTCCAGTTGACTTACCATCAAAGGGGTTCATCAGCGCATCGCTTGCGATGGTCGCACAGGCTCCGCTCGTGACTAGGGGACTGTTAGGTTATGTTGTCTTTGAAGTGATGCGAAAAAAGAGGGGGGCGCTCACCGGCTGCGAGTGGGTGGTGTTCGCCAGCCTTGTTTCCTCCCATAGTATGCTTGACAGCCTCGTAGGTCGCAAAGTATACCGCATGTGCGGGTCCTGGAGGACAAGCTGTCAGCAAGGAGACGGGAAACCATGCAGCAGCCTGCTAATCTACCCAGGCCCAGAAGGCCGGGCATATGTGCGTATGGACTCACCTGCTCCTACAATGACACTGGACATGCCGCGCCACAAACTCCGGACGCCCTCGCTAAGTGCAATCTTGTAGGTTCCATCTACCATGCCCTTGTACGCGGCGGCGGAGCCGGGGGCGCCGATAATTTGCATTCGTGTCTGTCGAGGATTATAGGCTTGTGTTAGACAGGTCGGTTTCGCGCTCTGTGGCGCCGATAGAGACATTGAAAGAGTGACGGGTGGAGCATCTGCTTTGTCGCACCTTGATCGCATCTATTGGGTACATGACTGTGTGCTCCTACAAGATAATAATAGGGGTTAGTCGGTTACTGCGCATTGCTGGAGGGAGAAGTATACTTGGGTCGGGCAGCAGGTAACGTACGGCTATGCCAGCAAAGGCGCCGGCCGCCATGTTTTGCACCAGGGAGAAGTTTGGCGGAAGGGACTCATAGCTGCAAGCGTGGTTGTCGAGGGTCAGCAGTGTACAAGTGGTATACGCATCGCCGGACTCTACCCATGGCACAGGACGGCTGCGTCTGAAGATATTTCGACATCTCCACGGGGGGCACACACTCGTATTCTTCTTCGACTGGCTCGGCATTTGGCTGGGCCATCTTGGCCACAGCTTCGGATGCTGAGCCGAAAGGGTTTGAGTCCTGGAGCGCCAGTGTGTCTGATTGCGAGGGAGCCGGGTGTGCGTCGGCGTTTGGTGGTTTGATGCTGGTAGCGGGCGGTCGAGGTATGCGGTCGGTAGCTGGGTAAGTTGAAATCGGAATGCCGCAACAGGACACCAGTAGAATTTTTTTCTAGCAAGGCGCCGATTTGCTGTAGAGAAGCTTTCAGGGCTTTATTTCTCCAAGTTGCAGAAATATAACCGCTTGTTCGGAGGCTTTTTTTTGTCTCTTCTTTCGATTGTGTTTCGCGCAGGTATTGTTGATTGAAAGACACACTTTATCGTCTGCAACGTGAAAGCTCTGTCTGTTCTATTCTTTTTTTTTCCTCCCTCTCACTCCTCTCGTCTGAGCAATTGACGCTGCGCTTTCGGACACTGAACACGACGACAG
>JARHUK010001675.1:3248-13284 GCA_031001725.1 Pseudopyricularia javanii | reverse complement strand
CCTTGCCGGCCGCCAGCGACTCCGGGTCGCAGTGCAGCGTCACCCCCTTGGCGGCCAGCGCGGCCGCAACGGCGGGGAAGACGGCCGACAGCGCCGCGCCGCGCGACACGAGGATGGTCTCGGCGCTGTTGCACGCCGCAGGGTAGTCGGTGGCGCTGTCGACGACCACGTCGACGGCCAGCTTGGCGTCGGCGTCGTCGGCGATGTAGACGGAGCAGATGCCGTCCGCGTGGCCCAGGACCGGTATGCGCGTGCTGTTCTTGACGTGGCGGACGAGCTCGTTGCCGCCGCGGGGGATGACGAGGTCGATATGCCGGTCCTGGCCCAGTAGGTCCGCGACCGCGTCCCGGGTCGTGACGAGCTGGACCGCGTCGTTAGGCACCCGAGTCCCCTTGAGCGCGGCCGCGATGACCTCGGCGATGGCCACGAAGCTCTCGGTCGACTCCCTGCCGCCCTTGAGGATGGCCGCGTTGCCCGACTTGATGGCCAGCGCGGCGATGTTGGCGATGACCTCGGGCCTCGCCTCGAAGATGACGAGCAGCACGCCGATGGGGCACGTCACGCGCTCCAGCTCGAGGCCGCCGTCGAGCCGCGTGCGCAGCGTCACGCGCCCGACGGGGTCCTCGAGGTCCCGCACGTCTAACACCCCCTTGAGCATGTCGTCCCACTTGCCCGGCTTGCCCAGGTCGAGCCGGGACACGAGGCTGCTACTCAGCGAGCCGTCGGCGGCCGCCTTGCGCGCCTGCTCCATGTCCCGCGCATTAGCGGCCAGGATGCTGTCCTTGGCCGCCGACAGGGCCGAGTGCACCGCCGTGAGGGCGTCGTTGCGCGCCGCGGCCGGCAGCGTCGCCAGGAGGTGTGACGCCTGCTTGGCCGTCGCAGCGATGTCGGCCGCTTTTGCGTTGGAGAGGGACATTGGAGCTGTGAGTGCGTGCGTGCGTGCGTGTGTGTGTGTGTGTATGTCTAGGATTTCTCTCGAGAAAAACCTCACTGATATGGAAATGAAGTATGCCCGTGTTTCCCGGCGATTTACCTGCCCGCTTGGTTAGTGCAATGCCGACATTTTTGAGCTTGCGTTGGGAGCGTCGTGACTCATTTTTTTCGGGGCTCTTTTTAAACAACCCCTCCCAAAATAGTCACCACTAACACCGCTGTCGGCTACTGTTACCGCTCTTCTTCCAACCCCTATTCTAGAGCTATACAACCGCTAATGCTGCCCACGAGGTGTCGTCGTAAAGTCAAGTGTGGCATTAGGGACTGGATGAGGAAACCCGATTTACAGCAAGATGACTTTAACAATAGGAGTATCTCATTTACTTGTCACATCCAATGTCTAACGCGTCGATTTGTCTACAAACATACAGAGCTTCACCAGTCAGGCCCACCGCACAGGTCGCCACGCCACTTCAGCTCAAATCGAACCCTGCGTTTGATGATATCGCGTACTTCAACTTGGTCTTTAGCTGCTGCAGTGTCTGATACTGCGGCAACTTCATGAGGTTGACACAAGTGCTCGCGCTCGGAAGCCTCGTCAGATCCAACCCCCCATCGCGGATCGTGAAGGACGGCAGGAGCTGTGAGAAGCCCAGCAACGGTGCGCGAGGCGTCGAGGTCACAAACTTGAGCACGTCGCGCCGTTCGCTGTCCTCAAACTCGTGCATCGCCTGCCAAAACAACTTCACCGTGGGGTGCTCCTCTCCGTCGTCGCCGATTTGGTAGGCGCCGTTGTATGTGGTGTGTCTACGCAGGTCCTCAACATCGATCTCGGACTGCTCGCCACCGACAAGCCATTGCAGTTCTGTCTGGTTGAACATGGACAACCAAGATGGGGACACGATGGTGCCGAGACCCCGCAAAAAGGCCTGCGTTTGATGGTATGACTGCGTCACGAGTCGGTGCCTCGCCATGTATGAGATGAAGAGCGGGCGGTTCTCGTTGGTCACTGTGATGTTCTTGCCGTTGGGTATGAGATCTCGCGTTATTGTGGTTGTTTTGTCCCCGGGAAGCGAAATCTGATCCGTCACTGTAAAGTCAAGACCGAGTTGAGACACGTCGTCCATTCCCTTGAGCCGCAACAGGCCCTGATACAACTCCTCGTCCATCTCGCGAAGATCGTTGACATTGGCTCGGTAGCCATGGTCTGTCGCCGCCGCCGACCACTTCAGCAGAAAGAATCCCGCAAATGCAATGTCGACGAGAATGCCCTCGTACATACACTTGCCCACAATGCGGCCGAGGAACTCATAGTGTGCCAGGAATTTCCTGTTCCGTAGATTCCACTCGTCGCTCCCTTCAGGGACACCCGACGTCCTCATGGAGTCGTGAAGCTGGTCTAGGGATGCAGGGTTCGGATAGAGCGCATTCTCCTTGGTACTGATGAAGAGGTTGTGTTTGTTACTGAAAGCCTCGGTGGTGACGCTGAGGAGGAATTCCTTGGTGACACCGCCACCGTCGATCCCTGCCTCTACAGTATCAAACTGGTCCACGAAGGTGATCTGGATCGGCTCCTTCAGCCCAGGCCCCAGGCCCCAGAACTGCTCGAATGCGTCCTCAAACATGCTGGCGCGACTGATCTTGGCATGATGCTTGCCGATAACACCTCCTGGATGGATACCCTCAAATGGGTTTGCAAGGCCGCCAGCGGACTGCATATGATGGCGCCACTGATCTGGATCGACATGCCCATTGCGTCTCCTCTCCTTGTCGAGATAGACAAAATCCCGAAATATCCGAATGCGGGTTTCAAAGGGGATCGAAAACGGCATGTTTCGAAGCACCTCCAGCTTTGGGGCCAGGAATTCCCTCATCCTGGCATTGGCGGCTTTCTGTTGTCGGCTTCGGTACTCTTCTACCGCGGCGTGACGTGACCGGCGTTGACCAGCCCATGTTTGTACGGACGGCTGCGAGGGAGGTGGATTGATCATCTCAACGTCGTCTTCATCATCGTCAACGTCTTCACCTTCGTCGTCGCTCCCGTCCTCTCGAAGCTGGTGTTGTCTCTGCTCCTCCATCACCACAGCCGCAGTGAACCCGTCCATGTCAAACTTGGATGTCATGAGCCAGTGGCCAGACGGCAAAAATGAACGCCGGGAATCACGCTCGTAGAGCATTCGCATGGCCGTGAGGACTATCTTCTTGAACTCCCCATAATCTATGCCAGATATTACGCTAAAGCTTGATTGCTCTGGGCGAGCCCTGTGACTCGTAGTATGCTCAGATAGTACCTGATTTAAGGGTTGACGGGTCCTGCTGGCCGTACTGTCGGCTCTCAGGAGCTCAGCAGCGTTGTAGTACAGAGTGAAACCGAGATTTTTGAGGAACTGTGATAGCCTCTTCAGGTCATCCAATGGCAGGGTGCAAGTGCTAACACGCGAGGTTAGTGCCGTGTTGGTATTTCGTCCAATGAGCCCATTGAAAAAGTCCTCATCGTCGGTAAGCCTTAGTATGAAGACGTAGAGCTCTAAGAAAAGGAGAACAGTGCGCCATTCCGAGTCCCAGGTTGAGTCGCTTCCAGTCAACGTGGAGGACTGAAAGTAGTTGCGCTGTAGGAGAAAGTTGAGGGTCGAGTTCTCGTTGGAAACGATACGACTGAAAACCTGGGTTTTGACAGCTGCGTCCCAAAATAGCTTGATAGCTGGTAGCCTGCCAGTTTGGGACGGGAAGTCGGCCAAGTATAATCGCATTCGAATATCGTCACTTTTGTTTGGGAAGCAGCGGATAAGAACCAATATATAGCCCGCAAGGACGCTGGCATCTTGCATTGCTGCGGATGAGGATGTTCCAGCATAGTTTCTGCACACCGTCTTAGTCAGTGGCTAAGGCGGGCAATCAACATGAAGGGCGTTGGAGGGGGGACCTTACAAGGCAAACTTTTCCAGGAGGTTCGACACCTCTTTTCTGTCAACCAGCGAAAGCAACTGGGTCGTCACGTACGGTGGTAGACGATGCTCTCCCGAGTCACTGTCAGTGCTGGCGCCGAGGACACTGTTCCCAAGACGGGTATTTATCGTGTTGGTCAGGCTGCAAAGTAGACTATAGAGTGCTCTGATATCAGTTGAGCTGCGACTGGCGCGCGACTGAGTTCGTTGCAGATCAACAAAGTGGGCAAGAAGCCACAACAGGTTCTCTTTTGCAACCCCGGCTGCAGCTCCTGTAGTGAAAGCATCAAGCACAGCCGACGAGAGCGCAGCGAGATCAATCTTGTTTCCAATTAGAGTTGGCTCTTTCTCGACAGACGCCAAGTCCGGCTCTGTGAGAAAGCTAAGAACAAAGGCACGGTAGGCCACTTGTGATATCAGCCCTGAGCCACACATGCTGTCAGTAAATTTTTTCTGCTCATATGTGTGGTTTGGAAAGCGTACCTGATACTCCTGCCTCTCCTGCCAGCGGCGCAGTAACGGCACGTTGTAAGAGACCTTCATCAGCAGATTCCGCAGTACGGTCCTGGCGACAAAATTTCGCCAGGATCTTATAGTAGGAGTCCACAGTCTCGAGAGTCAATGATGGTTGCAGCTCGACTATCCGAACCAGGAGTGTCATTAATACGATATCCTGTTCGGCAGGTTCCCGCTTGTGGCTCAGAGCTCCAACGAGCAAGCCGAAAAGGCGCCTGAGCCGGTGCTTCGCCTCCGGATCAGGGCTGGAAAGTAAATTTGCAGCCCCAAGTACATCCTGAGAGAATACAGCGAGGCGTTGGTAATCATCATCCGAAGAGACGTTGAATACGTCTAGAATCAATGGATATGCCTGGTGCACTCTCTCTTGCGGGTTCTGTGACTGCGTCTCTTGCGCATAGAGAGCATCAAAGGCCTGTCTTCTGGAGCTGCTCACAGCTTGGCGATCCCTATGACCTCTCCACGTGCGCTGTATATTTTGGGCAGCCTTGAGTCTATCTCTTTCATGTTGCCTCCTCTGCCGGTCTGCCTGTGCTTCTGTGACTGACTTGGACGGCCCGCCCTGGGCGGTCGAGCCCCATGATGTCCCGGCAAAAGGATCGTTCTTCTGTCCGCTGAGGTTGACGTTTCGTGGGCGTCTCGAGTTCCCGGTAAAGGTTGGGAACATATTCGGAGGGTTCGGGTGGGGTTATTTTGCTGCCTTGGGAGTACCGGTGTGACTGGAGGCTCGGATGCGGATGTTGTGCAGCGCTAATACGAGATGTGAACGATGCCGAGCCTGCCCAACGCAGTGTAGACTTGATGAAGACCGTCGGTTTGGTGAGTACTGGATTAATAGCTTCGTGTGTTGGCCGGTATGAGACCCAGTGGTGCTTACTCCGCACAGACTAGAATAGACCGGTGATGTTTCGGGGGTCAGTTGAAAGAGGCCTTCGTACATGTCAAGATGGGATGGGGCCGCAACATCTGGCAAGCCGGATAGACGCGGGGTGCCAGGTACTCGAGGACGTAAAAAAAATAAACCTAACCGGGCAGGTCAAAGCAGGTAAGGTGGCAATGGAAGCAGGTAGGTAGTCTGGAATAGCTGCCGGCTTTTCTTGGTGATGGTTGTGGAGCTGCCTGCTTCGTTGGGTACGTACCTTGCTTAGTCCTGAACAAGACACTGCCTGTGGTACGTGGTACGAGGCTTCTTCCTACGACTCTGTCAGGCGCAAGCGTCGGCGGTGCCAGGACATGACAAAAACCGCCACGCAGAGCTAAGGGTGGTTGAGAAGTGCGATGGCCCGGAGAAGATTCTAGTGCTAGTTGGCGACAAAGCAACAAAAAAGCGATATGTCATCACTGTAAGAAGTCGCCCCCACCGAGCAGCTCTCAAGTGCTTCCTTCTACCAGCGCTGAGTGCCGCCCCACATCTGCTGAGAACCTGGCCGGAACCGGAATAGCGGTCCATTTAGCATGGAGACACCCGTGCTTGCTTTCTGCGGGGGTTTGATCCTTGTATTTACAATGTGCAATAAGGTCCGGTAGGGGATTGACGTTTTTTCTTGTGCGAACGATCCATACATGCGTATGGCTATAGGATGGATTTGGCAGATGAGGGCAGCTGTGGCTGGGTCTTTAGGCCCCAGGTCCTCCACAAATAGAGAGTTGCGTGGCAGGAGATGGTTTAGCTACAAGTCTCACCTAGAATAGATGGGATGGGCTTGTGCTGTGAGCAAAACCCATGTGTTACAAGACCCTGAAATTGCAACCAGATGACAGGCTGAGCCCCTTACGCAGTATCTCGTCGTCGTGTGCGCACCTGTTCCCAAGATGTGTATGTGGATTTCCCTTGCAAGGAGATTTCAGGTCTGATTTATTATTCACAAGCCAAAGCCCCCTGATATTCGGACACAAGTTAATGCAGGTGGGATGGCACTAGAGTAGGCGCTCACTAGGCGGTCTGTCAAATCTTTACCCCACTACCCTCTGGACGCACCTGCCGACGATGCAGACATGGAATTATCAGTGCCATCCCTGCCAATTGCCCCACTTGCACATCTTGGACAAATCACCATCAAGAAAAACCGAAAGTGGAAGCAGCGGGCAACAATGACCAAAGGGCAAAAAAAAAAATTCATCGTCGACGGCTCGACACACTCCCTTTCCTCCCACCACACAAACACCAGGTCAGATATCTGCACTCGCCAGTTGACAAGTACGACTTCGTACTTGAATGCTGTCCCCAAGCATCATCTCTTCTTAACTCAAATCAACAAAAAAAAATTGAAAATCCCCCAGAAAAGCCCTTGACAGTCTCTGTCGAGAAGAAAATCCACCGCCTTCGTTAGATCCAAAAGTCGACCGAAGACACAAAACCCTCCCCGCGAAAACAAAAATTCAAAAAAGAAAAACAAAAATAAATAAATCACGTCACACTCCCACGCTCTCTTCAAGGCCGGCGCTAGAAACAGCAAAAGACCTGAAGATATTTCTCCGGATTCGATCATCGGACCCAACCGCTGTCTTTGACCTAGACAGCCTACTCTTTGTTACCTTGTGGGATCAAAGGTAAGCTTCCCTTCCTACAGCCAACCTTTCCTCATCAGAGATGTATTCCACATGGTCCCAGGATACAAGAGACCGCAGCCCTCCCCACGGTTGTCTATAAGAGCAGCCTCTTGCTTTTCTAGACTTGATCAGCGCTGAAGGAGCCATCCAGACCTTAAACGCACAAACAAGCCCTAACACGTACACATCACAGTACTATCTTTTCGATTCACCAACGTCACAATGGCCGCTCCAGCCAACACCGCTGCTGTTGATCAGCTCGCCACAGACCTCGCCAGCGCCAGCATCAACGGCGGTGACAAGGCCGCTGCCTTCCCTGGCGACGAGAATGACACGGCCGGACCGACCCCCACTACCGCTCCTCACCCCCAGGCGTCTGCTTCCCTCTATGTTGGCGAGCTTGACCCCTCGGTTACCGAGGCCATGCTCTTCGAGCTCTTCTCTCAGATTGGCTCTGTAGCCTCCATTCGTGTGTGCCGTGACGCCGTCACCCGCCGTTCGCTTGGCTACGCCTATGTCAACTACAACACGACCTCCGATGGCGAGAAGGCTCTTGAGGAACTCAACTACACTCTGATCAAGGGCCGCCCTTGCCGCATCATGTGGTCGCAGCGTGACCCTGCTCTGCGCAAGACCGGCCAGGGCAACGTCTTCATCAAGAACCTGGACGTCGCCATCGACAACAAGGCCCTTCACGACACCTTCGCAGCTTTCGGTAACATCCTGAGCTGCAAGGTCGCTCAGGACGAGAACGGCAACTCCAAGGGCTACGGTTTCGTGCACTACGAGACCGACGAGGCTGCTTCCCAGGCTATCAAGCATGTCAACGGCATGCTCCTGAACGAGAAGAAGGTCTATGTTGGCCACCACATCCCCAAGAAGGACCGCCAGAGCAAGTTCGAGGAGATGAAGGCCAACTTCACCAACATCTACGTCAAGAACATCAACCCCGAGGTCACCGATGACGAGTTCCGTGTCTTGTTCGAGAAGTACGGGAGCGTTACTTCGTCGTCGCTTGCTCGTGACCAGGAGACTGGCAAGAGCCGTGGCTTCGGCTTCGTCAACTTCACTAACCATGAGGATGCCTACAAGGCTGTGGAGGAGCTCAACGAGAAGGAGTTCCATGGTCAGGCCCTCTATGTTGGCCGTGCGCAGAAGAAGCACGAGCGTGAGGAAGAGCTGCGCAAGTCGTACGAGGCCGCCCGTCAGGAGAAGGCCAGCAAGTACCAGGGTGTTAACCTTTACATCAAGAACCTGGATGATGAGGTTGACGATGAGAAGCTTCGTCAGCTCTTTGCCGAGTTTGGCCCCATCACCTCGGCCAAGGTTATGCGTGATACCGTTGGTGAGCCTGGCGAGGACAGCGACTCCAAGGACAAGGAGGATGCCGAGAAGAAGAAGGAGAATGCTTCTGAGGAGAAAGAGTCCGAGGAGACCAAGCCTCAGGAGGAGGGTGACTCTGCGGCCAAGCCGAAGCTTGGTAAGAGCAAGGGCTTCGGCTTCGTCTGCTTCGCCAACCCTGACGATGCCACCAAGGCCGTTGCCGAGATGAACCAGCGCATGGTTAACAACAAGCCGCTGTACGTTGCCCTGGCCCAGCGCAAGGACGTTCGCAAGAACCAGCTGGAGCAGAGCATCCAAGCTCGCAACCAGCTTCGCATGCAGCAGGCCGCTGCCGCTGCCGGTATGCCCCAGCAGTTCATGCAGGCGCCTGTCTTTTACGGACCTGGCTCGCAGCCTGGCTTCATGCCTCCTGCTGGTGGCCGCGGTATGCCCTACCCTCAGGCCGGTATGCCCCTGCAGCCGGGCCGACCGGGCCAGTTCCCTGCCGGCTTTGCTGGACAGCAGGGTGGACGCGGCGCCATGCCGCAAGGCATCCCGCCCATGTACGGTCTTCCCGGCCAGTTCCCTCCTCAGGGCCAGTTCCCTCCCCCCAACAACCCGCAGTTCATTGCCGCCATGCAGCAAATTCAGCAGTCAGCACTTGCCGGCGGCCGTGGTGGTCCTGCTGGCCGTGGCCCCATGCCCAGCGGCGGCCCCGTCCCTGGTATGCCTGGCGCTGCTGGCATGCCTGGGTACCCTCCCAACGCTAGGCAACAAGGTCCCGGTGCTGGACGTGGTGCTGCTGCTGGCCGTGCTCCTTCTGGCCCCTCTGCTGGTCCTCGCGGTACTGGTGCTCCCGAGGGTCTTCAGGGCCAGCTCGCCGCCGTTGCCGACAACCCGGGTCAGCAGAAGCAGATTCTGGGTGAGGCCATCTTCCCCAAGATTCAGGCTATTCACCCTGAGCTTGCGGGCAAGATCACCGGCATGCTCTTGGAGATGGACAACAATGAGCTCGTTGCCCTGTAAGTTTTACTGCGACATTATTTCCATGTGATTTGTAAGCCAGTTACTAACGTACCCCTCAAATTTACAGTGTTGAGAACGAGGGTGCTCTCCGGTCCAAGGTAGACGAAGCCCTGGCTGTCTATGACGACTACGTCCGCCAGCAGGACGGCGAAGCCCCGGCTCCCAAGGAGGAGAATGCCGAGGACAAGGCTTGATCAAGTATTCTACTCCTAGGCGAATTTTCTTTTTGACACCGATATGTGCAGATGGCCATATCTTTTCGCAGATGATACCATGCATTTTTTACTAGACCGCTTTTCCGGTTTATCATGACGAGGACCTTTTCACTTTTGGGCTTTCTTATTTGTTTACGCGGATTATGTGCCACGTTATTCGGCGGGGAGGATATTTCGTCCAGCTTTTTTTCAGACAGGGAAACAGGAAATGGATCTCTTGTTGGCGTCTTTTGCAACAGATTTTACCATGTAATGATAGACAACCGTTTCCCGGTTCGGGGTTATCGAAAGGATGTGCGGAGTACGGTCAGAGAGACAGATGTATCTCTCTGAACAACCGCATGGGCAGGGTTGACCCGTTAGAAGATGGGCTGCGGGCTTCCACGAAAACGGCGTTTGGGAGGTTGGGAATGGCCTTCATTGGCCGGTCATTGCTCGCGTTGCTGGACTAGATACCCTTATAGTCCACTCACTCTATTTCTTAACCTGCTTTGTGTAGTTTTTTTTGAAGTGATGCTTATAAAGTTA
>JARHUK010001669.1:560-11425 GCA_031001725.1 Pseudopyricularia javanii | reverse complement strand
GGCGGGGGCTGGTGCCGCTGGAGCTGGTGATGACGCTGGAGCAGCGGGCTTGGGAGAGCCGGCGGGTGCCGCAGCAGGGGTGGCGCCCGCGGCCGGCGCGGCGTTCAGAGCCTTGATGCCGTCGTCGATCTGGCCGTTGACCTGGTCGACCGCCTGCTGGGCGATGCTCTGCCCGATCGCCGGCACCTTTGACACGAGCGCCTTGCCGAGCGCAGACGAGTCATTCTTCTGCGTCTGCAGCGTCTGCACCGCGATCTTGGTGAAGCCGAGCTGGTCGAGCGTGGCCTTCTTGCTCTTGAGGCTGTCGATGGTGTCCTTGACGCTGGCCTGCAGGCCGTCGGCCGACTGCTGCAGCGTCAGCGCGTCCTGGAGCGACAGCTCCTGCGAGGCGTTGATGTCGCTCGTCGCCTGCTTGATCACCTTGGCGAGGTCGTCCGAGGACTGGAGCAAGGGGATGCCGGTCTGCGGGTCGGTCGAGAGCGCCTTGGCCGCCGTGCTGACCTTGCCGAGGCCGTCCTGGACATTCTTGAGCGCGCCCTGGATCTGGGCGAGGTCGCGCCTGGCCAGTTCCGCGGCAGGGGCTGCGAGGCCGGTGGCCAAGAGCAGAGAGTTGACGATGACTGCCGTGGCCCTCATACTGGGTGAGAGTTGGCGAAAGTGTTGAAATCAACTATTGAGTGATGTCGAGATGGTGTCTTTGTGGGTAAAATTGCTGACCCGACCAGCAGGATGTCCACAACCAAGTGCTACCGTGGAAAAAAGGCTACACAACAGGCCTCCGGTTTTCGAACTATCGAGAAACGGTATGCTGTTATATACACAGGGCGACCGTGACGTTGTATGGCACCAGCACCACCACCTGCGAGGGACTTCCATGGGCACGTCCCGCTGTACCGTCCCATGGCTGCTCTGGTGTTTTGAGGTCGTTCGGTTGGTTTTGACTCGAACCCAATTCTGCGTTGGGCCAACACAGACGTTCTCTTCTGCAGGGCAGCGGCATTCTGGCAAGTTCTGTCGGATCTGCAGAAAAAAAGCTTGCCGTGGAATTCTCTGTACGTAATGCGTGTAATGCTGTGCAGGTCCGTTTTCATGTTGACTCGCAAGGAGATTATCCAGAACATTACAGGAACTACCGGTCTATAGGAGAAAAACCTGTGACGATAACAGACAGGGCTTTAGGAATGACGGCTGCGGATCTGGAAAAAGCACTCCGCAGTGGCCTCCAGATGTAATCGCGGTCAATCGCGGCCAATCGCGACTCGGTAGGAATGGGCAGCTGAGACTTGGGGTTGGGCTGATAGCAGCTTGACAAACCAATCCTTTGCATTCCGTCTAGGCAGCGTAGCGAGGGTCGTCGACACATGCTATATTTCTACACAAGTACCTCTTGAGTACAAGGTTTTTCACATATTCCTGATTTGTGCAAGAAGGGTCGGTTGACAACCTTCGATCCGGTCCATTCCTCATCCAATGTACTCAACATCGACCACTTTGCGGAGCTCAACGACATTGTGTCACAGCCAACAGCGATCCGCCCCATGCCGCCACCCATCCGAGCTGTTAAGGGGTCGATTTTGGCAGCCCATGTCATATCGGCCCACGGCCTTTTTCAGTCTGGCCGAACTCTCAACATGCCCTGTCCTGGGAAGCTTCTTCCTCATTGCTCACATTGCACCACCTGATTTCGTCCGAACGAAACTTTATATCTGTCTGTGCCGAGCTTAAGCTCTCGAGGCCTTAATCAGCGAGCCCTTTCTTGTTCTAGTGGCAGGAGGCGGGACGATGTCGGAATCAAAGTCGGAAGCCAAAGTTCCTTGAGGTTCAGAACTTGGCCGAACGCATGAAGATGTGAAACAATGGACATCAGTCGTCTATCTGCTTTCAGACAGCTGGATTCATATGGGTGGTCAGTCTAGACCAATATGGTTAACGATTGACTGGGACTGACACCAGGTGCATCGTATGCAAGGGGCATCTTCTGCAGGCAGACACGCACGATGGTTTGCGCTTGCATTGTTCTTGTCTTGTGTACTTGCAGCTTGATGTATTGCGTGTACCCGCGCTGGGGCCCCCGTATCCAATCCTGCATGCTCCTGCCTTGAACACTCTAACATTGACACACCCATCTACCATTCTATGTTGGTATTCCCAACAGCATGTTCAGGGGGGGTACTATGTCACGAACACCACCACCACCACCAACAAACCACCCCCAACAGCGTCCCGGCTCCTCCAGCACCCGCACGGTACGCAACCTCTCCCTCCACCCCTGCCCCAGCTCCCCAGTCCCGTAGCAGTAAGGCTCTTCGCCCTCCACCCACCCGGCCCAAAGCCTCATTGTTGTCTCGGCCTCGGCGTGGTCCCGCACCTCGAACCACTCCCTGTGCGCCCTCCCGCAGCCCGGACAGCCGGGCTCCTCCCTCCGCCTCGCCGCCCTCAGCTGCGCGTGACACAGCGTCTCGACCCGCCGTGGGAAGCGCGTGAAGACGACGACGCCGCCGCCGCCGCCTGCGCCTGCGACGGCCAGCGGCGCAGGCTCGTACCTGCACGTGCTCGCAATGCGGCGCATGCGGCCCGCCACCGTGCGAGTCGTCATGCCGATCTTGACGTGGTGCGTTGACGTCGCTGTCGGCAGGTCGCTGGCGCCCGGGCGGGAGGAACAGGAGTGGGATGGGGGCAGGGTGTAGACGTAGACGTAGCCGCCACCGCCGCCGCCGCCTGCGGACGCGGCGCGGAGCTCGGTCGGCGTCAGGGGCTTGGCGAGGATGCGGCTTATGGCTTGGTTCGTTGCCGCGGGTGAGGTGTCGGCTGGGGAGGGCCAGTAGGGGACGAAGACGTGATGGGTTGGGCTGGGGGCGTGGGCTTTGGGGTTGCTTTGGCTTGATGGTTGCTCCCTGCGCGCTGGGCTGGAGAGGGGGTCTACTCGCGTCACTTGCCCTGCATGAGCGTTGGCCGGGCTCCCTGCAGTCTCTGAGCTTGGTCTAGCCCCTGGCTGAGCGGGAGCCTGTCCTGGACGTGAAATGGGCCGTGGCAGCCCCGGAGGACTGTGCACCTCGCTTTCAGCGACTTTGTCTTCTTCCGAGGGTAGGCTGGTTGGTTGGTTCTCCGCTATTTCGGTCTCGTCATTTTGCCCCAGACGTCGTTGTCTCGTTCCCAACATCATATCCGTATATTTCATGCCCCGGGTCAGTACTATCTGGCTTTCCAGGTACGCAACACCGTGATCGCAGCGCATCGGCCATTCCCTGCTCCATTTATATCTCCCAGATGGGAGCGAAGCAGCCATACGACCAACTCCATGACCGTGGCCTACTTAACAACAGCTGTGTGTGTGTGTGTGTGTGTGTGTGTGTGTGTGTGGTCGTGAGTCCGCCCAAGTCTTGGGTAAACGACTTCCCGGTTGGATTCTTCATGCAATGCCCAGTAATACTAGAGACGTCGAGTATATCTACTTTAGGAAAGACGAATCTTCCTATATGTGTGGTAAATAAATGAAGTTCACAGTTGTCAAGCTTAGTATCAAAGGTTCAAACCCGGCAAAGGTAACCAAGTAGGCCCTCGACATAGAAAACGCAAACTCGGTTTAGCATCATCGGCTTTTAGTTTAACAAATTCATATATTTACCCCACTGACAATGAGGCCAACTGTTTGATAACGGAGTATTCAGATTAAACACAGCCTTTATACGAGCCATTGGATGTTACCGGTAGAGTATTATACAAAAGGCTTCACACATTACACGGTTGCAAAATGAGTACATGCAAGTCAGAATTGCGCCCATGACGTTGACTAACATGTTCTATGCAAGGTATTGTTATCAGCAGTTACTAAATAAACTAATACAAACAGTCACCGCTACCCACTACGCTCGATTCACAGCGCTCTCAACCAGCAATGACATACATGACAGCGAGTTCCAGTTTATTTTTCTAGCTCATCGTGACACATACTGCAAGTATTAAGTATAGATAGACGCTCAATCGTTTATATACGAGGTCCCAGCGGACGCCACCACACCAGTCTTTGTCATCAGGATGCTCTTTTTTTATAAGTTTTGAAAGCACAAGGCCCGTTGAATGCAAATAAAAATCATCAGCACGGAGCCGACCCAGGAAAAGGTTACTCGAAACAAATCCATATTATGCCAAAAAAGATGTTAGACTTTGCATCCGAATAAAGCAAAACAACACCAAAACGACGAAGCAAAACAAAGCGAGAGACCAAAAGGAAAATCCACGTGCTTCCTAATAAAAGGGACAAGACCACAATTGCGCTTTTCTGTTGCTTTTTTTACATGCTGGCAAGCTCGTTGTCGATCTGGCGGTCCAGGAACGTCCGCCTCTCACCGACAAGCTCCGTCTGCAGCCTCTGCTCCACCAGCGCACGAACCTGCTTCTTGGTGACCGTGTCGAGGTCCACGCCACTCAGGACGGCCCTGATGGCGTCCACAATCTGGACGTCGTCGGGCCCGGAACCCGCGGCGCGCTGGAAGTCCAGGCTTAGGGTGCTCTGCCTGCCGGCCTCGGACTGGCCCAGGGCGGCGCGTGAGCCGCCCGAGAAGCCCATTGCGGTACCGGCGCGCGTGGGCACAGGCGAAGCGTTGGCCACGTTGCGGAGGTTGCTCATGCTCATCATGCGCTGGTGCTGGTTGGCTTCCTGGTAGGGCGTCATGCTCACCACGGACTGGCGGGCGGCAGCAGGGTGATCAGAGTACGGGCTTGCGACGCCGGCGTACGTGGGCGAACGCGAGTAGGCCGCGGGGCTGTTAGGAGACATGTAGGCCGTGCCGCGGTTCATGCCCGTGAGGATGCTGCCCTGGCGAACGGACGAGTACACGGAGCGCATGTCGTCCATCTCGTAAGCGTCGGCGAAGACGTGGTCCATCTTCTCGGTCGGGCCGCCGCCGCGGCGACCGGGGAGGTTGTTCTGGAGTGCGTACACATCCCAGTGTTGCAGAGGGATGGACCGGGGGTCGAAGCCCTCGTCATCGACCGCCACGACAGTCTTCTTTCCGCTCTCGCCGACCACGATACGCGTGTTACCCCATGAGAAGTTGTCCTGGTTCCAGAACGAGTAGATGGGGAGGACGAAGGAGTAGATCGGGAAGGCGAGAAGGTAGATGATCATCCATCCGATGTGCTGCCACTGACGCTTCAGGATGAAGATCAGGGCCTGCAGACCGTACACAGCGGCCAACATAATCAGAGTAATGAGCGGGAACGGACCGCTTCCGGAGGCGACAGTGTAGATGAGGTATCCGAGGTACACACAGGTGGCCGGGAGAATGAGGGTTCCGAAGAGATCGACAAACACGATGAATCGCATGCTGAAGCAACAGAAGCCACACATGTCCTTGATGGTCATCAGCTCAACCAGGTTGTGAATGGTCGAGTTGATCCATCGTCGACGTTGTGACAGCAGAACGCTCCACGTCTCGGGTGCCGCAGTTTGACAGTAGGCATTGGGGTTGAACTTGTAGGACATGTAAGGGAAGTGCTTGGTCATCAAGGTGGTGAGGTAACGATCCTCTCCCAGCGAGAGCAGGTTCTTCTTGTGGAGAGTGTCGACGAAGCAGTCGCTGTATTCCTCGATGACGGCGTCCGAAATAATCAGAGGCTTACCCTTGTCAGCGGTTCGCAGGCGGTACATGGTGAAACTGTGATCGAGTCTTTGGTTAGATGATACCGGCCCAAAAATATCGGCGAGGGAGGAATTTACTTACCATCCAGGCAAACATGTGACGCTGCCAAAGAGAGACTCGAAAGCCTTGGCGAGATGGTGGGAGATGAAGTATTCGTAAACCTGGATCATTGTCCACCATGACCTCTCCTCGTTCTGCAGGCTGGTTTCACCACAAATACCGGCGATCTTGGCATCGGAAGCGCACTGAGCAACAAGTCGGGTGAGGGAGTCCTCTTGAACGCAAGTATCGGCGTCAATCATGAGGAGATACTCGTACAACTCGGGGTCCACGCCGATGATGTTGTTAATTTGGTGGAACATCTCAAGCTCGAGCGGGTTCATGGGAGCACGGTGGTGAACACGGTTAAGGAAGCTCATGAGCAGAATCTGAGAGTCACGCTTTCCACGGTTACCGGGCTTGGCCTTCTTCTGTTCAGACTCCTTGCCAACCTTGACAACGACGACGTACGGGACGACGTTGCCCTCGTACTCGTAAAGGCCAGAGTAGACTTTGCCGTAGTTGAGCTGCTCGCTGGTGGTGCCGACGGACTTGAATGGAAGAGCAGGCGGGTCGATCTTGGGGTCCACTCCAAGGATATCAAGAACAATCTTGGGAGTCGGGCGGTCGTTACCCTCACCAGTGAGGACACCATCGCAGATGACGCAGATGAGCTTACGCTTGTTGTCGTACTGGAGGGCTGTGAGCGAATCCAGCGCTTTCCTCAGAGAATCCTCGCCTTCAGTGTAGGCAGGCACCTGGCAAATGACAAACTTGTCCTGGGGGGAAGGGCGGCGCTTGGAGCCAAACTGCAGAGCCGAAACGAACTTGAGCAGGATAACAGCACACATGACGATGGCGAAAGCCAGCAGGAAGTAGTTGTTGGTCTGGCAACGAGCGGTGTACCTGAAGTCGGTGGTTCCGATGTAGAAGTAATTGTCCATGCAGTTCAGACTGTTGCGTAGGGTCGTGTATGCCGTTAGGTTGTTGCGCTGCGCATTGCTGAGGAGACCATTCCATGTGTCGGTAACATCGGTACCGGGGTTCCTCTGGATGACCTGCGTGAGGCTCTCATCGAGGAACTGGTAGTCAGCCAGGTTGTTGTGAGACGTGAGCGTGGCAAAGTAGTCATTGAGGTCGTAGACCTTGCCATTGTAGATACCCCATTTGTGGTCCTGGTCCTGACCCTCGTCCTTGATTTGTTCCGTGTCCCAGACCAGCTCGCCCTTGTAGTACTCCTTCATACGCGGCAAAAAGGTGTCTTGGTACCAGGTATCGCTGGTCATGGAAGACCGGGTGTTGGCCTGCATGGGACCCGAGATGTGCATACCCTCAGAGTTCGGCGTCAGGGTAGAGTTGACGTCGAGAGCCAGGCGGTCACCGATTCCGAGACCGGGGCAGGCCTTGGAGAGAGGAGGGGGGATGTATGCATCCATGCTCACACCCGCAAACGGCTGCATGAGGTCCGAGGTGGCTTCCTGACCGACGACACCGTGAGGGATCTTCCAGAATTTTGAAAGATCGTACACTTTGCCGCGGTTGCTGACCCAGAAGTCGGTATCGCCCTGGTGTGTGGATACCTCGAGGCGATTCCAGACCTTGTCAAAGTTGGGACACAGGAGGCGACCGAGGAAGATGATCCAGAAGACGATGGCGGCGTTCAGGAGGAGGATGATGAAGCAGAGAGTAAACTTTTCACGCCAAGCCATGCGGACGTCGGGTCGCTTCATGCGACCAACGAAGCGAAGCAGAGGCGAAGGAATCAAGAAGGTGAAGGCCCAGACAACAGCCACCCATATCCTGCGGGAAAATGTAGTCTGAGACTCCTCGATCTTCTTGTTTTGCGCGAGTTCAGGGTCAAGCGAGGCGACCAACTCGCCATCGGCGTTGTACATAACCTGGTGGCGGTGGTCATCGCCCTTGTTGCCGAGTCCGTAGTCGCCGTTGCTGACGTTGCGCATCCCAGATGGAGCGACCGATGGGGCCAAGCCTTGGCCGGGAGCCATGCTCCTGGTGAGCGTAGCTTGGCTCTGGTTCCTGTGGTGAAGCAGTCCGTCTCTGCTCCCATTGGAGGCAGTCTCGTGGTGGACGGGAGGGAAGTAGCCACTACCGTTGTTAGAGTAGCCCGTGTCCATGCCGATGCCTCCGGCAGGGGCCATGAGGTTGCTGGCTCCCATTGGCTTCATGTCGAGCATGCTCTCAGCTTCCCACCATGGGGCCTCACGCATCCAGACGCGCTCCTGACCGATGACGACCTCGCCATTGCTCCAGCCACGCTCAAGTATCCATGTCTCGATTCCCTCGCGACCCTCTCGGCAACCCAAAACGGAGTACCGCTGCACAAACTCGTCCACGTCAAAGTCGGCGGTGAAATCGAGGTTCTTGTTACGCCTGTTGGCCCACTCTGGAAGTCTCCAGGCACGAAGCTGGCGAGAGACAGTACCAGCCGACCAGGCCGAGTTGACGGCTGGAAGGGCAGCAAGACTGGCTGGGGACTCGTCGGTGGGGTGGATCGAAAGGTGGTACCAGGCTCGGCTGCTGCTCAGAACAGCCGGGATGTCCAAGCGGCCAGCCTGTCCAAGCTTGATGCCCTGGCCAGTGATGGGGAAGAGCAGTTTCTTGAGGAAACAGTCATCGTCGGCCACAAGACCAACCTTCTCGAGAACCTCCTCCTTCTTCTCCAATTGGCGCTGCTTGTCCTTGCCAGCTTGGCCTGACATGTCGCCCAGGAGCGGTCCTGCCTCCACAACGGCCTGTTGTGCCTCGCGCACAACAGATTGACCGGCTGAAGTAACCTCAACACCATCCTGCTTCATCTCGGCGTTGATGCCCTGCGAGTCGTCAAATATGCCGCGCATGGCAACAGCCCTTGCAAGAGGTAGATCGGGGATCTCGAGGAATGTGAGGCAAACGGTGTCACCGTTATCTTCGTGGCCACTGTCACTAGAGCCCTCGCTATCCTTCATACGGGCGAGCTGAGCCTGGATGGCCTGGTTGGCCTTGGAGATGACCCAGTCCACGAGGGCCTCGTAAAGGCCACCGATCAAGGTATGGCGGTCCTCGGTGGTGCACTGCTTGGCCAGGACCTCGGGCTCAACACCCAAAAGTCCGCCAACGTCTTCGCAGACTTCTTCAAGGACATCCTCATCAACTGTGTAGTCAAGTGTATCTCCAAGCTTGAGCAAGGCCGCCAGCGTGGAAATGAAGTCACGGTGTGCAGAACCCTTAATGCCAATCTCCTTCAGGGCAGAGCGGAGATCATCCGCGGAAGCGCCGTCGTCAGCCGCTGGGAGGTATGATGGAGGGTTGTACGTGCCCGACCGTGCCAGCAGGGCGTAGCTAGAGGCACTTTTCAGACCGAGGAACTCTCTTTCTGCTGGGGTGGAGGCAGAGGAGAGCAGGTGGTAGAAGACGTCGAAAGCACGATATCCAGCCTCGGATGGAATGTTCAAGAGACCAGCGGCCGTGTCAATACCCGCCTGAGACAAGGCAATGTTGGCAGCGGTAACGTTGCCAGTCAGGTTCAGCGTCAGGGTAACGCCTAGAGCAGCCTGTCGTCGGGCCGAGGGGTTGAATGGAGTGACGCAGTTCAGAAAGGGGTCCAAGGCGTCAAGGGCCGTGAGCAGCGTTGAAGGCAGAGTCGTAGGAACCGAGCGCAGGAATGGCTTCAAGACGGATGGAGTGGACTGGTGAAGAGAGCTTTTGGGTTGTTAGCGGGAGTTTGGACCTGAGGGTAAAAACGGGGAAACGTAAGGGATACAACATACCCAAGGATGATGCATCCATCTTCGGCACGTCGACGAGCATGTTCCCATGCCCGGGCGGCGAGGGCCGGGTCGACGGTGCCTGCTGCATTTCCATCAGGGCCGACCTGGGCGGCCGTAAGCCAAGTGTTTACCACAAGGCTTGTGCCGGCATCGAGGCGGTAGGGCTGGGACGCCAGGTAGATGTTATGAACGGCGTTGAGGAGTGTTGTCGTTGACACGGGGGTAGACTGTTGTCCGGCACCTCGGGGGCCACCCATGCCCTCCGAGGTGACCGAATACATTGACATTCGGCGGCTCGCCATTCTCGCGGGAGAAGACGGCGTCTTCAGCAGGCGAGGAGAAGGACGACTCGCGACTTGGGGTGTCGTGGATGTTGGCTGGCTCCGATGCCACTGGGGAAAAGCCCGATACCGTGGGTTGGCGTCGTCCTATGTCTAGTACCCAACGGGTTTGGAGTACGGAACAGGCCGCTGGGATGGGGTGATGGTGCAATTTGTTGGACTGTCAGATGAAATTGGCCCAAAACAACGGAGGAAAAGTTGGTGTCCGCGCCGGCTGTTGTTGTTGTTTTGCTCGAAACGGGTCCGCTATTCAAAAAAAAAGAAAGAAAAAAAGGACGGGATTAAGATGGTGTAGTAGAATCAATAATAACGACCGAAAAGAAAACCGTCCAAACGAATGGCGACGGTCTCGAGGATGGTGGAAGGGGCCAAAACGAATGATTCCCTAGGATGGTGATGGTGAAGGCTCGGAGAATGGTCCAGCAAAAAAAGTGACCGACGACGAGGTGGTATGGGCCGGTCTCCCTCCTGACGAGGATATGGGGATCAAGGCTTGAACAAAGTCGGAGCCTAGGACAAGCTTGGACAGGCCGGGAGAGGCTGAGGCGACTACTCTGTGGCCCTAGGTCTAGAAAAAAACAGGACCATCATAACAACCGCTCGTGCCCATGGGTCCTCTTACAGGGACACCAGGGGGTCGGGCGAAATCCCAAGCAGCCGATTGGCGATCAGCGAGAAGACCAAGCCAGGGTGATGGGTGCATCTGACAGTAGCCACTAGCTGGCCTCCCACTGTGAGGAATACGAACCAGCGTGTCGAAAGTAAAAAAGACTGTCTGAGGATTAAGAGAAAAAATCAAGCTTCGTGCAGCATTGGTTGCAGGGCTGTGGATTACGAGATGGACAGCATGACAAGTTTACGAGAGAGACATTTGTTGTCGATGAACAACACAACGAGGTCAGCTGGACGTCGGTTCTACGTGCTGACTTTACAGTAGAAAAAAAAACTCGTTTACTTCTGCAACAACTCATACATCCGACCTCGTACTCTTCACACAGAAAGACAGAGGGATTGCCAAGCAGGCAAAAAAAAGATACATTCTCGGGTATTTTTAGGATTCCCTCTAGAAGTAAAGC
>JARHUK010001666.1:28806-45995 GCA_031001725.1 Pseudopyricularia javanii | reverse complement strand
GCAAAAGCTGTCCGGGGTCATCCGATCCACAAGATCGGGTCGACCCCTTTTGTGCCTCGTAGGGCTGGACTTTTTAAAGCCGCCGCCGCTCTTGGCGCCAGCGACATGCAGCACATGGGTTTATTTGGAGTGACGTCGTTTTTCGGTGATCTGAAAATTCAACAGCTACAGTAAATACATACTTACAGGTACTCGAACTTTCTATGATGTATGGAATTATTTTGCAAGGATATTCGAAGGGTCAACGCGGACTCAAAAATGAAAAATCCAGTTTAATTTATATGCTACGACTGGAAAGCTCCAACGGACCGCTCGGGAATTGTAGGTGCTCTAGTGAATGTTTTTTTTTTTTCTCCGTCTCGTCGTGTTTATTCCCTTGATCTCATATGCATCTCATTTGGCGTGCAATCCCTTGTCAGAACTGGCAAGAGCAGCTGGTACCCACGCCAAGGGTGCACGGACTCCACATTTGCGCCCTGCCATTGGTGCAAAGTGGAGCATCACGGCGCGGGAGACGCGACCTTCGGTTTTTCGCTTCTCGAACTGAACTCTGCACCACAAGCCAACTTGCTAGCATGCAAACTTGCGAATCGAAGCTCCCACAATCATCAAGCTAATCGCCTCTATTTCAGGCCGTCCCAAGGCCGACGTCCACTTTGCTCCCCAACATTTTGCAGTCTGGGCGTTGCGACCGGCACATTTTCCCGTGTACTGATTTGGATCGCCTCGTGAGTTGATTTCCCTTCGTCACGCAAACAACGGTATTTCATCAAAATGATATTCGCCGTTGGCGCAAATCGTTTCGCGGACCTGCATGTCCTCAATGGCCCATAATTGCTCAAAGAAACCATCTGACAAACTTTGTTTCTGGCATCACAGCTTTCATCTTTGGCGCTATCATGGGAACTCGGTAGAGGCCCATCGATGTCCGTGTCATCACTCAGGACCCTCGTGCTTTCTAGTCGCAAACAGAAAAAACCCGATACAATAAAAGCTCCGTGTCCAGCCTCGGCAGTAATAACGATCGATGCCTCCCAAGCGCAAACGCGATATCCTCGACTTTGACCCGAACCAGTCCGACCCGGATGACGAGAACTTCGAACCGGGTCAAGAAAGAGAGGAAAAGCCTCGGCGTGTGACCAAGCGGTCTCGTTCTACCAAGGCCAGGTCCTCTGGGAGGCGGCGCGACCGCTACGGAGGCTCGGACATCGAAGACGACGACGACAGCCTCGTCTCGGATAGTGAAGAGGACGGTGGCTTCGACGACGAAGACGAGGAGGAGGAGGAGGAAGACATGCCAGTAAACGCAGGTGGTAGGCGTACGAGAAAGGCCGCAGTCAAGCGTCAGAACTACGCGGAGAGCAGCGACGACGACGAGAAAGAAGAGATTGAGGACACTCCGGACGAGGACGAGGAAGACGACGAAGACGAGGACATCCAGACTTCCAGGCGCGGCAGGAACAAGGGTCAAAACTCGAGACCGTCAAAGATCGTGACGCTCAAGGTACCCCCAGGGTGTGGCAAAGCCAAGGAGTCAACATCGGGCCCGGCAACTAGGAGGACGCGTGCTCGTACAGAGGAGACGGAAGAGTTTATGGAACTCTCTGTATCAGGGAGACACGCCCGGACGGCCCGAGCAGCAACTAGAAGTAAGAGCCCGGAGACGTTGAGTCGCGCTACCCGGGCAACAAAGGGTCTGAAGGGACTCAGGAAGCCTCCGGAGCCGATAGAAGAAGCCACCCAGGAAAACAGCGCACAAGAACGCGACCAGCCCGACGAACAGATGGGCGTCACGGACGATGCTGCGGATGAGCCTGCCAGCGGGCGGCCTGAAGATGCAGTTGTAAAAGTCTCTGACGAGGAGGAAGCACAACGGGTCGCTGAAGATTTGCCGCAGGAAACAATTGAGGGCAATGAGCAAGACGAAGACGCCATGGGAGACGACGATGACGAAGACGACGATATGCCAATCACCAGAACGCGGACCTCAAGAGCAGCAAAGCCAGCCCTCAATCAGGTAACTGAAGAGGATGACGAAAATGAGGCTGCCCCGCAAAGTTCACGCCAGACAAGACGGTCGCTCCGCCCCAAGAAGCCTCTCAACGAGCCTAGTAGCGACTTCGAGCCAGGGGATGAGTCGGGCGAGGGCGAGGGTGACGCTTCTGCATCAGAGGCATCGCCCAAGAAGGGCCGCCGGGCACGTGCAAGTCAAGAAGACGACGGGGACGACGATTTTGAAGTACGCGGTCGGCGTGGTGCACATGCAAAGCGTGGGGCGACAGGCCGACGGGGTTCCGGCGATGAAGATGTCGAACTTGACCAGGACGAACTGGCTGAAGAGCTCGAGGAACTTAGGCAAAGCTCTCGAGCAGCACGTAGACGCCGTCGTTCGCCATCTATCGCATACGAGGAACCTCGCACCAAGAGGCGTCGCGTGACCAAGCCTGTGGACTACTCTATCAAGCCACTTGACCAGTTGGTAGATCAAGAAGAAGAGGACCCCGCACCTTCTCCGGTCAAGGGCCGGAGAGGTGGGCGAAACGGTGCTAGCAACGTGTGGCAGCGGAGTCTTGCACCTACTTACGGACCGTTCGGCGGCGGCGGCGGTCTTGGGTCCCTTCTGGGTGGCCCATGGGGCACAGGAGCCACCGGCGGCGTGGAAGAAGATAGCAGTGACGACGAAGCCGTAGCAGCTGTGCGCCCGGGTATTGGCGGTGCTGTTGGTATGACACCAACAACAGCCACTGCACCACCTCTCGGGCCGCCACTTGGTGGCATGGAAGGCGCTGGTGGTGTAGCCGCTACTCCCAACCTTGGGAAGGTCAAGAACCAAAAGGCATTCGCAGATGCTGACCCCCTTGGAGTCGACCTGACGGTCGATTTCAGCAAAGTGGGAGGCCTGCAGGGGCACATTGATCAGCTGAAAGAGATGATCATGTTGCCGCTACTGTACCCTGAGCTTTTTCAGAGGTACAAGGTTACGCCTCCGCGTGGTGTGCTTTTCCACGGTCCTCCAGGAACGGGAAAGACCTTGCTAGCAAGAGCCCTCTCAAACGCCGTCGGCATCGGCGGACGCAAGATCACATTTTACATGCGCAAAGGAGCGGATGCTCTAAGTAAATGGGTCGGTGAGGCCGAGAAACAGCTTCGGTTGCTGTTTGAGGAGGCGCGACGAACGCAGCCCAGCATCATATTCTTTGACGAAATTGATGGTCTGGCCCCCGTTCGGTCCAGCAAACAGGAGCAAATTCATGCGTCCATAGTGTCGACGCTGTTGGCCTTGATGGATGGTATGGACGGCCGTGGTCAAGTCATCGTGATCGGAGCAACCAACCGTCCCGACAGCGTCGATCCTGCACTTCGTCGACCCGGTCGCTTTGATCGCGAGTTCTACTTCCCGCTTCCAGATGTCGAGGGCAGGCGTGCCATCATTGACATCAACACGAAGGACTGGGGTCTTGCCGATGATTTCAAGGATAGCCTGGCGCGCCGGACCAAGGGATACGGAGGTGCCGACTTGAGGGCGCTTTGCACCGAGGCCGCGTTGAACTCGATCCAGCGGACATACCCACAAATTTACTCGTCGACAGACAAGTTGGTTGTCGACCCGGCCAAGATATCGATACATGCAACCGACTTTACTATCGTTCTGAAGAAGATAGTACCCTCCTCACAACGATCAGCGTCATCGGCCGCTGCTCCTCTCCCACCAAGCATCGAACCGCTGTTGAGCCAGCAGCTGAACACCTTGATAAAGGACATGGACGAGATCCTGCCACGCAAGAAGAAGACGACTGCACTCGAGGAGGCCATGTTCGAGCCGTATGAGGATGAAGACAACGGCTTCAATCGGGAAACACTCGGTCAAGAATTCGACCGGCTCAGGGTCTTTAGGCCTCGGTTCCTCGTCGCTGGACGACCTGGCAATGGCCAGGAGTATATCTCGGCCGCACTCCTGCACCACCTGGAGGGTGTGTTTGTGCAAAACTTTGACTTGGCCACCCTGTTGGCAGATGGTTCGGTAAGTAGTGATCGTGGTCTATATTCCATTTCAGTCTCTTGAGTTGCATGACTGCTAACATGGTTTCTCTTTGTTTTTGTTCCAATAGCCACTGGAGCAGGTCATTGTCAGACTATTCACAGAGGTTAAACGACATAAGCCTGCGGTCATATTCATCCCCAACGTCGGAGCATGGTACGCGACGATGCCCCCGCTCGCGTACAGCACCTTCGTCACCATGCTTCGCTCTATACCCGCAACCGAACCGGTGTTGCTGCTGGCCACGTCTGAGGACGAAATCAAGACCCTGGATGAGGTTTTGCTGAGAGACCTGTTTGCTCTGTCCCGGAAGAACCGCAAAGAGATAGAGACCCCAAGCAAAGTAAGTTATACTGCCTGTCGGCTTCTTGTGTTTGACTGCAATAGTTGGAAAATAACCGCTGACTGACTAATTGAAATAGCAACATCGCCGGGAGTACTTTGGCCAACTTTTACCTCACATTAGGTTGTCACCGTCCGAGTTTCCGGACCCGGCAAACAGAAAGAAAAGGGTTCTCGAGGTTCTTCCAGTCGCGCCACCTCCACCGCCGCGGAAGCCAACCAAGGAAGAGTTGGAGCGGGAGCTCCACAACGACCACATCGCGCTGAACCACCTTAAGCTATCCCTCCAGCCAATCATGGACCAGATCAAGATGAAGTATCGCAAGTACCGCAATTCGGTCATTCCCGAACGCGATATTGAGTACCTCTGGCAAGAAGGCGATCCCCAATACGTGCGAGCCGACGTGGCTGAGGTTTCCCCAGACCGGCCATACGTAATTGACAAAGACAAGAACGGTGTCGAAGGTCTTCGACATGTAGCTACTTCCAAGTTCTTTTACAACCTTGATGTGGCGACGATCGAGGAGCGCTTGTCAAACGGATTCTACGCCAGGCCTATTGATTTCTTCAACGACATTGAATCGCTTGCCAAGGATGCCAGGAACATTGGCGACCGTGAGCGAACGCTCAAGTTGAACGAGCTCGTCAGCAATGTCAGGGTCGATGTCCACGATGTCTCTAGTCGCCTTCAGGCCCTTGACTTTGAGGGCCTGTATAAAAGACAGCAGCGAAGAGCGAAGGAGGCTGAGGAGAAGCGACAGAGGCGTCAGGCTCTAAAGGACGCCGCCGAAGCTGCGAATGCCGTCAATCCCGACGTTACAAGTGATCTCACCGGCCCAGTCATGATTGGGGCGCCATTGCCGGGTGGGACGACGGGTGCTCGGTTCAGGGTTATGAGCCCCCTTGCCAATGGTGAAGGCCACATCAACCACGAACATAGCGCTGCTAATTCCAGTTCTCTGCACTTAAGCGGTCTCAGTAACGGCAACTCTACGTCTGCGCACCCTGGTGTTGGCGATGTAACCATGGGAGGGACAGATGAGAACGGCCAAGGCCAAACTTCACGCTTCTTCCAGATGGGGCCACCGCCCAAGTTCAACAACACCCAGCCAGTGTCGCAAGTGTCAATCGTCGGGTTACCCCTAGGTGTCTCTCCATCCGCGGTACCTAATGATGCGTCGACCACCAGGTCTACTGATACTTCGGGCAGCAACCGGGTGTCTCAGAATTGGGAACAGCTGGGTTCACAAGCCACGAATGGCACCCCGGCTTATGGTTCCAATACAGGATCTAGCAGGCAGAGCAACGTGTCCCAAATGCCAGACACCCAGTCTTTGGGCGGACCGTCAGGGCACAGCCAGTCTGAGTCTACGTCCAACGCATCGCCATGGCTGCATTCGCAGGCCCAGGCGATTGCTGTTGGAGAGCTCCAGCCACGTGGTGTTACCGGCATGGGCTGGGGCCAAAGCTCCTATTCGGGCTCGGGGTCAGGGGCACATTCCACGCCGGGCTCGGGTTTCGCGTACGGCATGTCACGGACCGACCAGACAAGCCCGACAGCTGCGTCCCATAAGCGTCAAATGGTGTCTACTGCACAGTCGGTAACGCGCCACACCACTCCTAGCATGAGCAACCTGCTGAACGACACCAGCCCCTCCACTGGCGTTCGATCTTCGGGCCCGCTGTCGCAGCACGCCGTCATCGACGACCACCAGGTCTCGGTCTTTCTGGACAACTTGGTGGAGCAGACGTCGGGCTGCACCGTGGACCAGCTGGAGCAGATCAACCGCGAGCTCATGGAGCAGCTGTGGTCGACGCGGTCCGAGTGGAACCGCAACAAGGTGCTTAACATGCTCACGGCCACGTACAACGGGACGATACGTGACATTGAGGAGATGCAGGGGTCGTTCCCCCACACTCAGGAGACGAGGAAGTCTCGGACGGGATCGGTTAGTGATTACGTGGTCAACTAACTGAAGGAGAAGACATTTGAAACCTGGTATCATATGGCATTTTTAGGGGTTGTTTGTGTTTTTGTGTTGGGACTCAACGACATTGTCTGTCACTTTTCTTAGAAGCCTTCAGAATATTCTCTTTCCTTGACTGATTCCCGCTGTTCTGGATATGCAACAGCGCTCTCTCGTTCTATCTTCTAATTGGCCTACGTCTTTTTTACACTTGACCCGACAGAGTACCATCGCAGTCTTTGTGTGCATATCTCTTATTCCTCCCTTCCCGCCAACAGCATGAATATCTCCACCCAGGTACAGACAGGTCAAGGTCACTAGATAGTGTTCAGTTCAACCAGCCCATCCATGTGAATCGCAGAATTTTTTTTTCTTCTTCGTATTCTCTTCAAAGTAAAGAATGGGCAATCACACCCCGTCACATATTATGGCGTTCGCTTGGGTGAGTCCCCTTGATTCCCAAGCGCTGTAGAGCTTGCATTCAAACACTGCAGAGTTTGGGGTTTTGTTCTCTCAATTCAAATCTAAACTTTTATTAATGCCATAACTCCAACCAAATTGACGCGGTAAAGTAAACCATAGCTGCCAGCCCTTCGGACAAACAAGAAACATACATCCACATACAGCCACAAAAGCCAAAATAAACAGAGTAAAAAAGAATCTGGAATACGCCACAGTAGCACCGACTTGACAAAAATAAAAAAAATTTAGGAGGAACAACAAACACCCATTACACCAAACTCGTCACTTTAAGCATTAACTTCCGCGAACCAGGTCCTCAGCAGGTTCGCCAACGCATTCGGCAAGTCGTCGAGGTGGTGCACAATGAGGTAGTACGGGAACGGGAAGGTGTCGAGGTAGCGCTCCAGCACGACGCGGCTGTTGCCCGCATCGTCCTTGACGAACCTGGCCTCCTTGAGGTCCAGGACGCTGTCGCCCTTGCGACCCAAGGCGCCCGGGTCGTCCATGACGATGAAGACGACCATGATGCGCTGCTCCATGGCCTCGCGAAGTAGCCGCCGGATGCGGTCGTGGCTCGACGAAGGCGTCAGGCCGTCCGACATGACCAGTGCCAGCTGCCACAGGTCCTGCTGGCCAGACGAGCCGGAGTTCTGCATACGCGCGGTAGCGAAGTGGTCAATGATGCGCCGCATCAGCAGCGCCACGTCGGTGCCGTCCTGCCGGAAGCAGAAGCGCTGGAGGGCGCGCGCGCCGGCCTCGAGGTTCGAGAAGGGCTCGGCGAGCTCGTGCGCGACGAAGACGGACGAGCCGAAGCCCAAGACGCCCACCTGCCCTACCTCGAGCATGGTGAGCGCGCGAGAGACCATGACCAACGACTCGAGTGCGAGTGCGCCAGGGCCTTCGGACTGGGAGTCTTTGACGGCTAGAGTGTTGCTTGAAGATGAAGCTGCTGCAGAGGGTGTTGTGCCGACACTGCCCATGCTCAGACTGTCGTCAACGCAGAGCAATATCTGGTAGGTGCGCTTGGTAGGTACGCTGCGGCGCATCCAGATCTTGTCGCGCTTGTAGCCTGACGCGATGTATGGGATAATCTTTTTGATGTTGAGCCGCTTGCCCGTGCGGTGGGAGCCCGACAGCTTGGTTGCCTGAGACGGTGTGAGGATCAGTCGCAGCTGCGAGGCTAGAGAAAGCGAGAGCCCATGAGTCTTGGTTTGAAATTTGCTCCACGACTCCAAGCACTCCGCGAAGTCTCTTCTTTCAGACTCGTCAATCTCGTCCGCTATGTGGGTTGCTGACAACTGGGTTGAAGTCTCCTGCACCATTTGGTCTTCATCTTTGGCGGCGTCTTCATCCTGGGCCTCTTCGATAGGCTCAGGCTCGGGCGATGCGGTCTCGTCGCGGTGGTACGCTCCCTGCCTTGTGGCAACTCCAGACTGACCTTGGTCACGGTCGTTCTTGTCGTTCTTCTTGCCGGTGCCATCATCCCCGTCAGCAGTCTCATCAGCACCAGCCTCGTCAGCACCATTCGCAGAGTCTTGCATCATCTCGTCATCCTCTTCGTTCTCGTCCAGGTCCGGGAGCAGTTGAGGCTTATCCTTCGCATCGACATCATCGTCTATGGCCATGGAGTCATCAATGGGTTTGGCCTCCTCGTCAGTAGCACCTCCGAGGGCCTGGGTATCTTCCGGCGCGTTTTCGTCTTGGAGGTGCTGGAACTCGTCCATCGCAGCTTGGTCTTTCGATTCTTGACTCTGTGAGTTCTTGCCTACTTCCTGCTCGTCATTGGTAGCCTCGCGGATATCCTTGTTGTTGCGGTACCATTTCTCCAGTAGGTCTCCAAGCTTCTTGAATGGCAAGGACTCCTGCTCGCCCGAGTCGGGACCCTGCTCCCCTTCCGGTTGCGGTGCCTCTTCTCTTCCAGATACTGTGCCCTTGCTTGCGGCCGACGCGTCTTGCTCTGCGCCAGACTCAGTGATGTCGCCCTGGTCCCGTTGGCCTCCATTTTCTTGCTTGTCTTCGCTATCCTCCTGCTTCGTGTCATGCTGGTCCTGGCCGCCTCCGCTCTTCACGTCACTTGCGGCGGCATTCTCAGCGTCAGCGTTGATGTCCTGGACCTTGCCCTGCTCCCGCCCCGATTCATTCTCCTTTGGAGCATCGTCGTCTTCAGCCTCGGCTTCATCTTTGGGGTCCTCATCCATCTGATCCTCGCCCTTGACAAGATCATCCTCGTCCTCACTTCCTATCTCATCTTCGCTTGCGACCTCATCCTGGATGCCCTCGGCCTCGTTGGTAGCATCGTCCTTCTCATCGCCGTTTTCGGTATCCGTTTCCATTCCCTGCGCCTCAGCAGCCTTCTCGTTCTCGAGCTCAGGGAGGTCATCGAGCTTATCTCCATCTTCGTCATCGTCATCGTCATCCCCTTCATCCCCATCTAACTCCATCTCATCCGGCAAAGCCAGCGCTTCGCTTTCCTGCACATTCTGGTCTTGCCGGTTGAGCTCCTCTTGAGGCTTCGCGTCCTCCTCTTGCGGTCCCGCTTCCTCTCCGGCCTCTTCCTCGCCAGCTTCCTCCGCCTCTGCCGCATCGTCGCCTTGTTGCTGCTCCTCTGGTTGTGTGGCCGTGGAGTCTGTGGCACCGACCTCTTCGTCTTTTTGCTGCTTTCCACTGGCCGCGTCACCCTTCTGGTCCTTTTCGGCCTCCTCTCCGTCGTCGTTCCACATCTTCTCATCCACGGCCGTGGGATCAAGGTCGTCCACATCGCCTGCTTGCTCGTCCATCTCGTCCTCGCCGTCGCTACCATCATCTCCATCCTTCCCATCATCCTTGTCGTCATCACCGCCGCCGACGCTGGCCAGGTCTCCCTCCATCTCGTCATTCCCCATGTCGATCGCATCCTCGTCATCGTCCATGTCATCCTTATTCTGTTGCTCATTGGGCTCTTGCGCAAGCTCGGTCAGATCCTCATCTGCGCCAATGTCATTGCTTATGTTCTCAGCGCCGTCTCCGTCTCCTAGACCAGTGCCCCCCTCCAACTTTCCGTTGTCGCCCGATTTTTCGTCCGACTTCTCTTGTGGCGTGCAGAAGCCGTTGGCGGCAATGTCCAGAAAGGACTTGCCCAGTTGATACCCGACTTTGCAGGTAGACAGGTGGAGGTGAGCAAGCTTCTCCATCATAAAACCACAAATCGCGCCGTACTGCTGGAAAATGGGCAGAGATGCGAAGAACAGGGTCATCGCCGCCCTGTTTTCTTGCAACTCGTCAAGACGGAGATGCGGCAGCTTTGCAAGGCAGCTTCGAAGGTCTTTGTTGACGGTGGCTATGTGCAAAGACTTGAGAGAAGTGGCAAGGCGGGCGCTATAGTCGACAAGCCATGAAGCATCATCAACAGATGTCGGAAGGGTCGCAAGGTTCTTAGAAAGGTTCTGTAACGCGCTCAGGACCTTTTGGACTGTGACCAAGACCTCGCTGTACGCCGTCGCAGGAGTGGCCGGCGAGCTCGGCTTTTGTCGCTTAGCTGGCTGTGTGGTTTGCACCTTGGTCCAGAGTGGCACTTGATCAAGCACGAAGGACAGGTCAGGTCTCTGCGCGACAAGCTGCTTTATGTCTTGCTCAAGCGCGGAGAAAGCTTCACGGACAGACTCTCTTATTCTCTGGGCTTCAACGCTGGACAGGCCAGTAGGTAGACTGGGTTGGGTCTCCAACCTTTCAAGGAGCGTCGATAGCTGTGAGATCCATGATTGCAGCTTCTCAACAATGGGCTTGTTATCCAGCTTGCCCAGAGTGGCATGCGCATCAATCACATTCAAAGCGAGCTTGAGCACCTGGACAAGCCATCGAAGTGAGCGCTCAAGGTAGTCCACATCCTGCTTAGTCACAATCACACAGCTCTCGCTAGTAGTTGACTGTTCTGCAGTAATGCTTTCAAGGCTGACGATCTTTTGGACCGTGTCCTTAAACTCTCCAACTTCGTGGCTCTCGCCAGCAAGCACCTCCCTCTGCTGCAGTATGACAAACAGAATACCCTCTAGATAGCCCGCGCTTCGCTGGATCACGTCACGGCTGAGGTCAGCATGGTGATCGTAAATAGCATTGCGGCACTTCGGCGCTATCCCAATGAACCTATCAAACTGGTACTCGAGTAGACTTTGGCAAGCTCCAAGTTGGTGAAGAGGCCGCGAGCATGCAAGGACGGCGCTGGTGGAGGCTTGTCTTGACAGCCTGCCCTGGCTCAGGTTGTAGCTGAAGCCCATCTGGCGAATTGATCTGAGGGTGTCATTGAAAAGCTTCACCTTGCGGGTCTTGAGGTGCTTGACTTGAGTCTTGTTTTCGTCAGTCAGAAGTCCTGGTGTTTCTTTGCGCAGCTCCGCTATGGACGCCACCGTGTCGGACAGGAATGTATCGAGCAGCTCGGCGGCTGGAACTGCAGAGTCGGGTATAGCACTGAGTTGCCCCATTCTGTGCACAAGCTGTTCTGCCCTCGAGAGCCGGATGGAGCTGGATTCCTTGCCCAGCCTTTTCTCCAACTGTTGACAAGCTTGAGCCTTTTCTTTGAACTTGATCGTGCTCATAACGGTCACTTTGTTTGATTGGGCGGAGAAGGGCTGGAAAGTAGCCAACTGCGTATCTTCGGGAACGTCCTGGTCGACAATGATGGCTCGCATGGGCTGCCCCAGTACTCCGCGAAACTTGCGAACGAGCCTGAATAGCTTGAGGTGCGACTTGCGCGAGCTTTCCCTCAGCGCCGCCACGTTGGTGTCCTTCCAGCTTGCCATCAGCAGCACGTCCTTCATCTTCTTTTCGACCGGTGCCCTGCCTCGCTGGATCGCCTCTGCGGCCTTGGTCTCAAATCGCACGAAGAAGGCCAGAAAGTTGCGCAGCGCATCCCTGATAGCAGCGAGCGGGGTATAATCGAGAGACAACAGATCGAGGTGAGCTTGAAACTGCTTTAGCAAGTTGAGCCGGGTGGAAAACTCGCCCACGATTGAGTTCACAAAGTACTGCTCCAACTCTTGCAAAAGGGCAGCAGCATGAGTCTTGAGGTCAATGCCCTTGTCCATAAGTGAAAGGGGCCCAGCGATGATTGCTTGGTATGCGACAAAGTACCACGAGTTTGCATCCTCGCTGCACTTTTGCAACTCAGAGTCGAGAAGCTTAGCCCATGTAGAGAGCTCTAATCTTCTCCAGGAGACAATGGTCTCGGTCACCCTGTCGTAAAGACCGGCCGGAGTGTACTGACGGCTGGCATAGCCTCGGAACTGCCATTCATACAATGCTTCGTGCAGCTTCTCGAGGGATGGCAGAATCAGAGCAAGTGGTTCTGCGTGTCCTATCTCCATGATTCGCGAGCACGCGACAACAACGTCGGCTAGCGGTTGGAGATGACCGATCTCGTCAATACGCTGAAGTTCTTGAAACTTGGTTTGGGTCTTGTGCACAAGATCTATAAGCTTCCGGGCTTCGGCGAGATTGGCGTCGACGTAGAAGTTGTACGTTTTTGTAGTGACCGCAGATCTCACGTCTTGAAGCTCCTCCTGCAAAGCCAGGATGGCAGGCGAAAGCAACATCTTGTCTCTACCTTGCAGATCGATATCGATCTTCTTGTTCTTGGCGGCACTTCGGCCTACTTCTCTGCAGAGTCTCCGTAGCTCATCCTCGGGCAAGAGCTTCGAGAAGAACAGTTCCCTGTGAAGCTTTGCCAATCGGGCTGACAGGTCTCGTACTTTCTGGGGTGGCTTCTTGCTGACCTTTTCTGCTTTCTCCTCAAAGGCTTCATAGTCGGGGAACAGCTCGTCAAATTCAGCCTGGTCATGCTCTTCCTCGTCCTCGAAGCTGCCTCTGAATCGATAAAGACTGTTCTTTTCTTGTTCAGCTTTGCGCTCGGATTCGAGCTTCTTACTCCACTCCTCGTAAAGGTAATGGAAGCTCTCAAAGACCGACTGTTGTGCCTCAGGGCTCATGCCGGTGAAGCCATCAACGCTAGCATAAGCTTTCGCCATGGACAGAAACTCCACCGACTTTGTTTGACCTTCTAGGCTATCCGAGGTCCATAAAGTGCCACCAACAAGTGGAGTAACGGATGAGAAAGTGCTGGCGGACTTTGTCGTCTGCTCGGCAATGCAGCTGTCTGAAAGGGACAGACCAATCTGGAGAGCGCGGAGTAGATTCATCGCCGGCACAGTCATGTCTTGGTATGCTACAGATCGGAATGCAAGTCGGCCAATGAGCTGGGCCACATTGTCCTTGACCAGCTGCAATGCCTCAATGGCATCCTGCGTCGTTTCCTCAAGGGCGCGAAGCTGCGACGAGGGGACGTCACGGTTGACAATGGTATTGAGAACATTGTTGAACTCTCCCTGAATCTGGCTGTGCTCCTGAGCTGGTCTGAAGATTGGAGGAGCTCTTGAGGGACCGTAGCCGATCGCTTCGATCTCCATCCTGGACTCAATAGCACGCTGAGAAGGAGATTGGTCTGCGAGCGTGTTGTCAAATGTGATGAGGGCAGCGAGCTTTTGCTGCAAAGACTCAAGAAGTTTCTCGTGGCTTTCTCTCTCTATCTTGACTCTAAGGTGAGGGTCGAAGGCTTTGTCTGGCACATAGAGGCGCAAGCAGCCAATGGCAAATTGCACCCAGGCAATTGCGGAAAATCCAGCGCTCTGTATATATTGACTGGAGACACTCGAAGCTGCCAGGGCGGCCATGGAGGCGACGAAGTGGTTGGCCATGATGGCCTCGGCAGCATCGGTGGAGGTTTGCGAGAAAATCGGGGCAAGGCGAGCCTTTTGGTTGCTCAACCACTTGTCTGTCGGCTGGAGAGCCAACGCTTCAACGTTCTCGAGTTTGTCGAATATTGCCGCAAGCTCTGGCTGCGAGTGTTTGCCGTGCGCCATGATTGCTTGCTCAAGAAGCTCTCTGAGCAGCCGGTTGAGTTGCTTGACAGGGTTTGCAGCTATCTGTTTGCTTGTCGTGGCGAGAGCAAAGCCCAAAAGGGGCAATTCTACTTCCAGGGAGCGTAGTGCAGACATGGTTCCGAGGCGCGCCGAACCCACAGTGCGAAGGAGCGAGGTTGATGTGTTGCCAGACCACGGATGAACTTCTGCATCTTGGCATAAGAGGTAGTCCAGTGATTGTAGCAGTTGAGCCGGACCTTGGGAAATCTGGTGACGCATCCTGGAAACCGTGGGCAGATCACACAGAGCCAACCAAGATCTGGGTTGGGACTGGCCTTCGGCGAATGAGGCGTGGTAGAGGGCCAGTTGTTTTCGCAGTGCTTCGAATTGGGAGGAGAAGACAGGTAGTGTAGGTGCTATCCCCTCTGTCTTTGCCTCGAGCGCGACGATCTCCGTTGTAATGGTTTCGAGGAGGGCCTCTGTTCCGGGCGCAGTATTCCTCACCAAAGTATATGCCTTTACTAAGCTTGAGATGACTTGTTCCAGATCAGAAGGCGATGAATTGGCTTGCCACTTGAGAGAGTCAAACCTCTCAGCAAGGCGTTCCATCTCCACAACCTGCTCGAATGTCCGCAGGTCTGGGATGGGGACTGGTCTGAATGCATTCCACAAAATCTCCATACTGACTCCAGTCGTCAGCTTAAATCCGAACTCGAAAGCGGACTGGAAGTCCTGCGCTACTTTCGAGACCAGTGTTTGCTCATGGGACGCAATCTTGCTCTCAAGGGATCCTAGGAGTTTTGTGCCCAGGAGCAAGTGTGCTTGGAAGGTAGCCTCCTCGAAAGTTTGAGTTGTGACGAGCTCAAAGGTCCTCCACCAGTAGTGCAACAGGTATCTCAAGGCGGTCCTCTTTTGTTGCCAGGCTGATGGTTCCCCAATGGAGACAACGATGTACTGCTTTACGGCCTCGAGGACCGAGGAAAGGAAGTCAGAGACGGAGACAGTAGAGTCCTTTGCCACGACGGCGACTTGCTTTGAGATGCATGAACGCTGAAACCTGTTCAGGGACGAGGGCTTTGTGACGTTGATAGTGCGCATTTGGTCAGAAACCGCGCCCTCGGCGTTGCAAATGCTGTAATAAATCTCGAAGCACACGGAAAGCCATTGCAACTGCCCAGGAGCCTTGCTTTCGATGACAGCCGCAATTATCGAGTCCTGCAGAGGGTGAATTGGTTGCATCTCCACAAGAGCGCGCACTCCTCCGACTTCCTTTGATGCCAGCGGCATCAACTCTTGAAGCGAGCTATACGTGTTGAAAACGGCAGTGCCTATAGTCGATGCTATATTCGATGAGCTCTGATTGCGTACGTACGAAAGGAGGAAGTCAAGATATCCAGCCGTGGCAGCTGAAGGAGGGCTAGAGCTGAGCTTTCCGGCACGCAGTAGCCCATGGAAGCGTGAGAGAACGGCCGAGTCACTCAGGGACAGCTGATCAGCGGCCAGAAGTGCAACGCCTTGGGGTTGATTTGGGTCCGTTTCAGACTCCAGAATAGACACAACTTGGTGGTATCTAAGCATGCTAGCCTCCACGGTGCTGATATATTGGACAAAAGACTCGACGTGTGGGGATGGAACATCCATGAAAATTTCAACAGAGCGGTTCCTCATGGCGCGAGACAGTTCGCCATACCTGGGGTCCATTGTGAGGAAGACGCGGAACTCTGGATGGGGTATGATGATCCGAGGCTCCCCATTCGGGCCGCTGTGCTCGTTGATACTCAAGAAACCCCCCGGACGCTCGAGGAGGGAGTTGAGACGATCCAGTACGGAGGCGCTGCACAGATTTGCGTTATCCAGCACCAGCCAGTGACCTGCCTGTGCTGCCTTGACGATAATACCGTCGATCCACTCGAAGCGTGGATTCTCAAGAGTTAGAGGCTTGCTTAGTTGCTCGAATGCACGCCCGAGAAGCAATCCAAGATGAGAGTTTCTTGAGACATTGTTGGAGAGCTGCTGGATGGCGTGGACGATGGGGGAGAAATCAGGGGTGGCGGAGTTGCGGCTTCGAGTAGCATCAAGTAGGCGTAGCAGCTCCATAGACTGGTTAATGGCCTCTGAGCCAATGGAGAGAATTTGAGATCTCAAATGGCGCTGAATCTCTGCCAGTGTTGAAAGTACCTCTCTGATCGGATCTGCTTGCTCAAAACCACCTACCAGATCCATGGTGTCAATGTCCGCATTGAGATGGAAGATGACCAAGTCCTTGCCCGCCACCCCAGCGACGTGCTTCAACAGGGCAGACTTGCCACTGCCAGACGGGCCGACCAGAATACAGGGCAGGTTCTGTTTGACACAAATCAACACAGATTCGATCTCTCTTAGCCGTGTGGTTGTGTTGAAGGGGGCAGGCTGAACATCAGGATTGGATGCAATGTCACGCCGGAGAAGTCCATGACCCACGTGCGTCATGACTGAGCTGCTGTTACGGAACAGACTGTGGTCTTCAGGGTCTCTGTTGAAAGACTTTTGGAACAGCTTCGTGACTTCCTGCCGGTCTGCGCGCGTACGAAAGCGCTGACGGATGACGATATCGAAAAAGTCTTCTGGGCGATGGGCACAGAGCGAGGCGTCTGGAGACCCAAGTAGTCCAAGCCACCGCAAAGTATCTCGAAGGTTGAATTCCCACGGTGAACCATGCGAGCCAAAGGCCTTTTGGTCGACGACATGGTCATCGAGTGTTGATATCATGTCAATCATCTGGCCCACCACCTCCTTGGAAACGCCGTTCGCTCTCTTGGAGGCTATGATCAGCAGATCGTCCGCTGTGAAGACATCGGCGTAGACGACGATGAATCGGTTGACAAACGAACTCGGCAAGCCTTTGCGGCCACCACCTTGTTGATGTGGGTTTTGAGCCGCAAAGAGCCGGAAGTCGGGGTGTCGCTTGAAGACCTGGTCAAGCTCAGAAATGTAAACCTCCCCGCGGTGATCCAGACAAGCGTTAAGACCTTCTAGTACCGACTGGGAGGCAAGGTTCATCTCGTCAAGCAGTACCCACTCGCCCTTCTGCATCGCCTGGAGAAAAGGAGCATCTTTCCAAGCAAAGTTGCCTGCTTCGGCACCCTCAACTGGCACATCCGTGCCGAAAAGATCCATCAAGTCGGTCTGGTCGGACAGGTTGATTCTTGTCAGGGGCCTACCACACGCAGCAGCTATTGCGCTGATCAGCGTCGTCTTGCCCACTCCGGGATTTCCTTCGAGAAGGATTGGCTTGTTAATCTGTAGAGCGCGGACGACACGCATAGCGTTAAGCTTTGTCGTGCGCGCTTCGAAAGCAAACTCGGCCGTCTCGGTCTCTGGGCCTTGGGCATTGTCTCTTGGAATGCTGAAATCCCCAATACATAGACTTCCTGATGTGATCCGCAACGCAGGCTCCTTCGAATACAGCGAATCAACACCAGCTTCATCTCCAAGCAGCTCTCCCAACTTCGC
>JARHUK010001666.1:12444-23679 GCA_031001725.1 Pseudopyricularia javanii | reverse complement strand
CGGCAGTTCGCCTTTTATTTTGTTTGGCGAAGAGGAAATGTTTTTTACTGTTTGTTGTGAATTTCTCTCACCTCGCATGGAGGTACCGCGGAAACTCCGCCGATTTTTCCTAGAATTTTTTTTTTACTGCCCGCCCGACCTCTTCTTTCCTCCGACTCCAGGAGCTACCCAAAACGGCAAGGAGCTTGGACCATATAAAATCCTCGAAACGACTACGCCACAGTACAGGGTCCTAAACGCGATGAAAATGCCGACCAAGCCACACCAAGAGTGGAACCATGCTCTGTCGCGCTAAAGCAAAAAATGTCCACCCATCCCAATATCGACCAGCAACTGCAAAGTCTCGAAAACTGCCAGTTGATCAGAGATTGAACCTGGACGTACAACGGGCGACCCCGATCGACTCTGCCGATAGCGACAAGACACCCCCGCTCAATCCCACAATCCCGAAGCAATGTCTCTCTCCTGCCGATACGCAGCCCAGTGCTGCTCGCGCCAACTGCGTGTGTCGCCTACGATCCGTGTCTCCAGCGTAGCCGCTGCGCAGAGGATAACGAGGCGCCACAACTCAACCGAGGCCGCCAGCCCAAAGATCGTTACGATCGTCGACCAGATCAGCCAGTTGACCCTCCTCGAGACGGCGGAGCTCGTCTCGAGCTTGAAGGTAAGGACTTTGGGATATGGAGCAGCTGGGTGTCGGCTCGGCTGCACGTGCTCTGGGCGAACCAGGAATGACGAATATCAAAACTGACGAGCCCCCCTTACCCTGCAGTCACGGCTGAACATACCCGACCTGCCAGTGGGCGGCTTCGCCGCTGCTGCCCCTGCCGCTCCCGCCGCCGTTGAGGAGGCTGACGAGCCAGCACCGGCCGCCGCGGAGAAGACCGTTTTCACCTTGAAGCTCGTGTCCTTCGACGCCGCCGCCAAGGCAAAGATCATCAAGGAGGTCAAGGGTCTGTTGGGCTTGAGCTTGGTCGACTCCAAGAAGTTTGTTGAGAGTGCGCCTAAGGTCATGAAGGAGTCAGTCCCCAAGGAGGACGCCGAGAAGATCATCGCGACCATGAAGGAGCTTGGTGCCGTGGTCCAGATGGAGTAGGGTTGCGGTCGATCGCATCACGCCATCTGCATCCGGACAGGCACCACTTGTATAAAAAAAAACAAAATAAGAAGCAGCATGTACCACCAACTATGAAGATCTTCGACGTTTTATATCCGAACGAAAGTGTATGACGACCCGGTTTCCCTTGCATGCAGTTTTGGGCAGGCAGTCAGGACTGTGTGGCCGACCTTTTTTTGATCAATGAGATATCATTGTTTGGGGGTATATAGAACAATAGATGAGCAACACCTGCAGTTTTCATGACGCTACGCAGACTGAGGAGCAACGACAACAACGGCCGGACTGTGGGCGCTTTTTTATCGGTCATGCTTGCCATTTGCCCCGATCTCTGCTTCTCGATGTGAGCATGATCTCCGTAGCCATTCGTCGCGCTCCACCTTCTCCTCGTCTCCCATTATGTGATCATCCTCTCCCAAATCACTCGTATCCTCCCACATCTTCTCCATCTCGGCGTCGTACCCCTCGGCCGGAATGGCCCATATCTCCTCACGCAGCCGCTTGTGCCGCTCTCGGTCCTCCTCCAGACGCTGCTCGATCTGTCTCTTTTCGAGCCGCGGCGGGGCGACAGCCTTGCCGGCCCGGGGTATGGTCTGCGAGGGAGGCATGTCGCCCATCCCGTCCTCGTCGTCGGCCCCGCCACCGCCACCGCCGTCCCCCGGCCCGGGCGAAGACATTGTGACGTAGTGCGCGGCCGTTTCGCGCTCCTTGAGGATCTCGTCAATCTCGGCCACAGTCTGGGCCTCGAGGAACTTTTTGTTCCCGAGGGCCTGCAGGACGCGCCGGACGACCTTGACGTTGGCGGCGCCGGAGCCATTCTCGGGCGCCACGGCGTCGACGACGCGGATTATGTCACGCTGCAGCATACGCACGTAGTCCACGTGACCGTCCCTCTGAGCGATCTCTAGGAAGTGCTCGATGAAGTACATGATGTTCGCCCTTGTGTTGACAGGGGTTTCTGGCTGCGTTCGTCGGGTCAGCATGATTCGGGTTGCGCATCTGAGACAAAAGCGCTTACCTTCTCGAGCTGCTCGAGAATACATGAATGCAAGTCCTCGTCCAGTTCCCTGTACTTGAGCGCGTAAATGGCCGCTTTTTGTGCAGACGTGACCGAGGCATTGAGGTTCTGCAGTTGTGAGCTGAAGCGCACGCGGACCTCGAACGGGTCTGCCATCTCGAGTCTTGGGCAGATGTGGCTCGTCAACTTGAAAATAAATGGGGGAAAAATAATTAGAGACCGAGGTATTTCAGCGATAAAGTTCCCTATATTCTTTACCCCTGCGTGGTATCCCAAGATGGGAACTAATTGGTTTGCGATTTAAATGTGATATCGAGGCGAGGGTTGGAGCATGCTTGAGTGCTCGGCGATGGTACTGTTTTAGTGGACTGGATGGTAACGCAGTGGACAAAAACACTGTTCCCTTCGCACTGTATGCAGACTGGCTTGTACCTGCATTAAAATGGAGCCGCCCACCAAAGTTGTACCCTGTACAGTGCCGCTCCGTGATCGGCCAGCCACCAAAAGACTCCTGCCCAGTTGCAAACGTTCAAATCCGAACATTAAAAATCTGGGTGACTGCTTGTCTCTTGTTTTTATTTTCCAAGTCCGAAAGCACATCAGCCTAGGTAAGGGATTAGAGTCCTTCGGATAAGCTCATTCTCGTGCTCGTGGCGCATTCCCAGCATACAGTGACTGAAGACAGAGTTCATTGGTGAGGGGTCATGGACTAACAAACATCATCTTGTCAGGACCATAGAAACCGTCCCCAAAAAAACGACGGGACCTTGCCTGAAATAACAAGCCTCCTAAGTGAAGAATAACCAAAAGTTTGTAAGATAGTACCCTGACGAAACGGACCGTAGTCCGGTGGACTTCATTTTCCATGCACCAGCAACATTCACTAACTAACCTACCCCCGATCCAGCCAAAGATGCTGGACACCCCATCAGACGGCGAGCTGACCATGACGGTCCTGGGCTGCGGCACAATGGGCATCGCCATCCTCTCCGGCATCCTGACCTCGCTGCAGGAAATGGCGGCGGGCGGGCTTCTCGCACCCTCGGCCCCAGCCTCTGGCACCTCCACCCCGATCCACCCCGAGGTGCCCGACCGCCTGCCCAGCCGCTTCATCGCGTGCGTCCGCCGGCCCGAGAGCGCCAAGAAGGTCAAGTCGGCGCTCTGGGAGCACTCGACGGTCGTCCAGGTCGTCAAGAACGACAACCTCGCCGCGGTCCAGCAGGCCGGCGTCGTGCTGCTGGCCTGCAAGCCACAGATGATCGGGGACGTGCTCAGGCAGCCCGGGATCGCTGAGGCCCTGCGCGGCAAGCTCCTCATCAGCATCTGCGCAGGCGTCACGGTCCAGCAGATCGAGGGCCATCTGCAGGGTGAGGCGGCGTCGGGTTCAGAGGTCGAAAACCCGTGCCGCGTCGTGCGCGCCATGCCCAACACGGCATCCATGATCCGCGAGAGCATGACCGTCATCGCTACCTCGGACCCGCCGCTGCCGCCCCAGGTCGCCAGCCTGGTGACGTGGATCTTCAAGCGCATCGGCGACGTCGTGTACCTGCCTCCAAGCACCATGGACGCTTCGACAGCGCTCTGCGGCTCGGGCCCGGCCTTCTTCGCCCTGATGCTGGAGGCCGCCGTCGACGGCGCCGTCGCCATGGGTCTGCCCCGGGCCGAGGCGCTGAGGATGGCGGCTCAGACGATGAAGGGCACCGCCGCGTTGGTGCAGAACGGCGACCACCCTGCACTCCTCAGGGACAAGGTCAGCACCCCCGGAGGCTGCACTATCGGTGGCCTGCTGGTACTCGAGGAAGGTATAGTTAGGGGTACTGTTGCCAGGGCTGTGAGGGAGGCTACCGTCGTTGCTAGTCAGCTGGGTCAAGGCGTGCAAGGTGTAAACGGAACGCGACCCATGCGCCACTAGTTGTTCGGCGAACGGTAAAAAGTAGCAACGGCGCAGGATAACGGTGTATCACTTTGACGATTAGAACCCCGATATTTCTGGTGCCCAATACCAACCGTCGATATAAATCTAAACCTGTTGGCAAATCCGAACTCCGACTACAGGACAATACAAATATGTGGCGAAAGGTCAAAGCAACAGCTGCTATATGGGTATCATAACCTGCTGCTCCCTGCAGTCAAAGGCGAGAGCAGCTGTGCTTGGGGAATTCCAGCCAACTACTCCCCATGCAATATCCCCAAGGCCCTGTGGGCCAGTTGATCTAGCATTATTGAAAACTAGGCGTCCTCAACCCTCGCCTTCTTGCTCGGGGTGGGCTCTGCGCTTCCGGCATCATCCCCCAGCTTGCGCTTCTTTTTGGAAGAGGTGCTTGCCTGTGTCCTCCTCTCAGCAAGAGCCAGAATACGAGCGTACTCGAGTTCGACACTGCCCAGCGTCTCGTTGAGCCTGTCAATACGATCTCCGCGATCGAGTTGGCTGAGGAGATCCTTGTTGTGTCGGTACAGTCTTTGCTTGACGAAGAGCTTCCACAGATCATACTCGTGGGACTCGGCCTTGGTAGCCTTGGCAACAATGGCATCGCCTGCCAGCGTCGGCCTCACCGATTCTGCAAGCTTCGACATGAGTTGCATCTCTAGTACTCGCGCAAACTGCCTCGGTGCGATTCTGTAGAGGCAGCGTGTCTCCTCCGTCTTAGTCTCATCGACAATGCCGCGCGGGGCTGCACCCTTTTTTGGGATCTGGGTGTCCGTGTTCAGGCGCAGACTGGTAAACTCCGGTTTTTGGCGGAGGAAGTCGAGATCTGTCACGTCCCTCATGTCATCGAAGGCTTCGTTGGGATCCTCGACGGTAACCTCAATGACATTTGGGTCACGCAGGCAGTACTCGTATATCGTGCGATAGAGACGTGATCCGTTACCCGACTTTTGGAACGGGGGGAGGATGAGGAATTGAGATATGCGAGTGCGGCTCTGGAGGCTTGAAAGGTTGAATTCCTCCGAGGGCAACTCGATGTCATCCTGTGCCTCCTTCTGAGACCCCAGCGCGTATCGACGAAGTGGAAAGAATCTGTACACTGTCGAGTACCCCGCAAATTGGTACTGAGATGTGCCCTCTGCGGTAGACAGTTTCTTGTGGTAGAGGAAGAATATATCCCAGCGATCGAGGTTGTCGCCGGCATCCGTGCCGATGTAGCTACCGCCTTCGATGAACAGCAATACCAATAGCTGAACACGGTCTATGATCTGCTTTGTAGCTGGGTCGGCGAGGTTGCATCGGCGGATCTCGAACTTGGCACCATCCGAGTTTTCGAAGTCAGAGAGGACATCGCCTGGGGGCGTCCAGTCGACTGGCAGCAGGCGCAATGCATCTTGGAAATCTCGATCGCCAGCGAACGCAACTACAGAGTGCAGATGACCGGCTGTTAGTATGCCTAGAGACAACAGGATACGCTCTGTTTTGATTACTTACCAGGCGGTAGGTACTCCCTCAGCAAAGCGTCGATGTCCGTCGGTTGAGTCTCGCCGATCGACTTGAACTTTTTGGCAAAGGTAACCTTGACATTGGGGCGCATGTCAGGAGCATGATACCGGAGGCTGATCTTAAGGTCTTGGTAGCCAAAGATGCGCTCTTCCTCCCCAAAAAGGGGGTATGTGAAGGTTGGATGAAACCGAGTCACTGTGGTGAGGCCATCTTTTGTTGGCTCAACGAGGCTCAGTTCTAACACCGAGTTCGCCTCTGCGGACCCTGTCCGATCTGTTAGTAAACTTTTGAGGCGAGTGCAGATTCGATCGCAAAGACCATACAAATCTCTGATTCGGCCATCTCTTCAGATGCGCCTGGCCGAGGCCTAGCTTGCTTTGGCGCAGTAAGTACCTACCCAAGAAAATCTCGGATTTTCTTGTGCCTTTCTGCTTGTACTCCTATCAGGTGACAGCAGAGGTCCAGATGAGTGCCGTATGGATTTGTAATCTGTGCGCAGTCGTAGTTGAGTGAGCAGAGACAATGCGACTGTTGGAGGGAGGTAGAGAAGACTGGAAGCTTTACGCGTTTGGCAGCGCGTTTGAGCGGGCTGGTATGGAAAGAAGTGGGTACTTTCAATTAATTCTACGACAAGGCGTCCATGTTAAGCCAATCAAAATCCTTTACTGCGCACATTATTATGGGGCCGTGGACAGTGTGCGATGCGCACTGCAAGTCCGCGACAACGATGGTGGGTCTGAAAAGAAGGGGTGTTCATTGTCCAAGCCGACTGCAGAAACGACATGCCTTCCGAGCCAGCTTATGTCGCAATTGGGTTTGCTGGCGAGTACTGTGACTTGGCTGAACGGCCACCTTTCGACGCCGACACATCTTCGATTTCGCGCAGTGCATTACGGCTTTTATACTGATTGACATTCGAGTGTGCTTTAGCTTTTGCTGTAGCAGTCATCCGCTCAACCACATCGGCTTGATGGTACCATAAAGCCCCCTTTTTGTTTACCATCTGATCTAGCCAAACTTTGCTCCAAGATGGGTGGCTTATTATTACTTCTCGCCCTATGTGTGAGTACATCTGACGTTGAACGGCAGTCTTCTACTATAACCCGCGTGAACACCAATGCTAACCCTTCTGCAAAGGTGGTGATGGCCCTGGCGTAGGTGACAGCTCGATAGACAGCCACATATCTAGCAACGCCCGCTTGCGATACCTTCAGTCCAGCTGACCCTGTTGCCCAGATCCTTCCTGGCCGGAGCCCTACCGTTATCTCTCACCCTGTCGCAATCACAACTGCGCCTAATATCCAGCATCGGCGTTGGAATTCTTGTCGGAACCTCACTCATTGTGATAATACCGGAAGGTATCGAAGCGATCGCCTCGACCACCGTTCCTGCACGCCCCAACTCGCACGCACATGCCCGAGGAGTGTCTCCCGTCATATGGGAGACAACAAACCCCGTCGAGAAGCGAGGCCTGATAGATCTCGAGACGGGAGACGTCCCCACGTTGCCATTCCTTCGGATAGGTGTGCCCGTGACTCCCGGAACCCAGGCACTGCCAGACGCCCATGGGAAGCCTGTGCGCAAGAGAGAAGATGCCTCTATCGTTTTTAGCCGCCAGGATGCGCCAAAAGAGGATGCTTCCAAACCAGCCGACAACTCCAACAAACCAAAGGACGGCGAGCAGGCGCACAACGAGCGCGTGCTGCCCACTTTCTTCATTGGGTTTTCTCTGACATCCGGCTTCATCCTGATGTTCCTCATAGACCGCATTCCCCGGCAGGCCATGGACCAGTTCCAACCGGCTCCCACCACGAGGCACATTAGCTTGGACAACCTAGGATCATCGGGTGGCAACGGCGAGGAAGAATCGCAAGGGTTTCTTGGGTCCCTGGCGCCCACTGCGAAACACTCCCGGAGTATGGCCACGACCACCGGACTCGTTATTCACGCGGCTGCGGACGGGATAGCCATGGGTGCTTCCGCCACAACGTCCAACATGAAGCTGGGGTTGATTATCTTCGCTGCGATCATGATCCACAAGGCACCGGCCGCCTTTGGCCTCACTTCTGTCTTGCTGAAGCAGGGGCTGTCGAAGCGCGTGGCACGTGGCCACCTGATTGTTTTTAGTCTGGCTGCACCGGCTGGAGCCATCGCCACGTATCTTATCGTGTCTATACTCGGCGGGCAGAACGTGGAAGGGGAGAGTGGGCAGTGGTGGACGGGCATGCTGCTGCTGTTCTCGGCAGGGACATTTCTGTGAGTTTTTGTGACTCTACTTTTGAGCAGGGGAAAGTAACGTTCGCGTGCTAACATTTCTCCAAGCTACGTCGCAATGCACGCCATGCAAGAAGAGAACAGTGCCGCACAGGAGCATCACGGCGGTATGAACGGCTACGCGGAAAATGGTGGCTCGCAGAGGAAACAGGTCCGCCCGCAACTACGCGACACATTGGCGACCGTGTTCGGCATGCTGCTCCCGTTGCTTACGCAGTTCGGCCATCATCACTAGGTGCTCAGCACCAAGGTTGCTTACGGGGTTCCAAGCAAGTAGAAAATGTCTATATAAAAGCCATTCGGATCACCAGCTCTCGAGGCAATGGTGTCTCCTATTTGTATCATGTTTCTATGATCATGTTTGTTGCATTTGCGCTTTTATCAATTATAGCTAAAGCATTAAAGATGTATATATTTCGGTGCTTCTCTCTGTTTGAAGGGTTATGGAGGAATGTGCTAGCAAACCAAGCGTGAAACATTTTATGCTGATCAGCGCAAAGCCCAGCCTTTTTTGACGAATCACCTTGAGATCAGGAGAGCGGGAGGACGTGCGGGCAAATTTGGCGTCATGAGCGAGAGCTTCCAAACGTGGGAGGAATTGTTTTATCGTCATGAAACACAAAACAGGTTGAAGAAACTATTCATTACTCGGTCCACCAGGACACAAAGGGTCTTGCCAAGGCGGTTAGTGAATGCATGGATGGGAAATACGCCCACAGATGCGCCAACTATCCTTTGTACGTCGGCAGACCACGAGGGGGGACGGGTGATGATGTACAGGACAGAAGTTTGCCATACGTGCGCCTGGCGCTGGATGAGATCTTTGCGTGGCGATTCGACGTTGCTGTTACGAATGCGCGAGGCAAACTAGTTCGATAGTCTTGCCAGTGTGGAAGTTTGCTCTCTGGTATCCAAAATGACAGCAACAAGCATCTTGGGTGATGGATTCCCTGTTTGGCATACGAGTTGGGCGTCATACTACTTTGGGTCGCATTGTCGTCCCGTCGTTGGTCCCTGGATGAAATACTTGGAGGTGATTGCGGGCATATATGTGGCTTCGTGGCTCCGTGGATGTGGCGTCCCAATAGTACTCATGCCTTAGGGAGCCGGCCAAGTCCAATATCTACGGAAATCATATAATTATCATGAAAACCACGAAACAATCAGGTAATATGTAGCAAAAGTCTTTTAGTCTCTCTAGATTTGCTCCCAAGGTCAAAGAGGCACTGTCCATTAATTGGTACGGAAATCTCCGTGCTCGGATAGCATCATGAAAGTGGCCCAGGAACAGCGAGGGTCGTGCCATGCTATTAGACTTTTTTGTACGAAACGAACGCCCTGGTCCGTGGTGGGAGCTTTGATCTTTGTGGAGTAAAGTTTATGCGTTACAAGTGCTGATTTCCGAGCCACCTTTACTGTACATTGGCTTATGGAGATATTCGACTTTGATAAGGACGAAGAAGCAATAATCCAGAATAGGAGTAAGGCTTAGTTACGGATGCAAAGTGTACGGAGAGCTCATAAAATGTATACCGAGGGGAATAAGGTCCTGTACATAAGCACGTAGGTGCTGTAGATATTTATCAGGCAGAAAGGTGCAGGTTGATTACGGTCGGCCTCGGGTCAGTTAATCAATCCAGATCAAACAGCCAAGCACCTTGAATATATCCGGTTCGACCTTGCATGCTGTAGCGAGAACCGCCTCAGATACATAGGTATGTACTTACTTTTGACAAGATGGCTTTGATTTATTTGATCAAAATGAGATGCTAATCGACCGTAGACCACGCCAACAACGGTGGTAATCGAGATGCAGAAGGAAAGTACGGTACTTCTATGACTTGCTTTCAAGGCAATGACGTGCGGTTTGGCTTGTGACCAACCCAGGGTTAGGTCATAAGAAGAACTAACTGCTGGTAGCCGTGGCGGCATGGTGTGCGGTTCGATGTTGCAGCTGGTACCGATTCGAACGAAGCTCGCATGCATTCGAAACCCATGCTCCCTCCCCCCCTTTAGCACGTGTCTATAATTATTACATAGATGGCGAATGTTTAGCGGCGCGTGGCTCGAGCCCAGCCCAGCCAGGATGGATGGAAGCCTATAGCACCTTGGTCAAGATGCGGCGGCTGTACCTGACTGGTTTGGAGTGAAGATGGTGGCCTTTCCGCTCCCTCGAACTCCAAGCCCATGAAAGAATTATACCTCTACTCTGTATGCTTTCCAAAATCTTGGCTTACAGGACGGTGGAGGCTACGAGATCTTGGCATAAAGCGCGGATATTATCAGATCGCAGACTATTGAATCAAATGCTAGACGTGGCTACTGTACGCAGTTCAGTAGACAGACGAATGATGGCCACCATCCTTCGTAACCTAACCCACCAATATTCGGCAATGCTAGCGGACAGACTGTAACCTCGACAATCCTCACCGGGCAGCCACCTGAGGCGGCCACTACGGAGGGCGGCAAGAGGTAGGCACAGTGCATGCGCCCTTGGTTGGCCCTACTCCGCCATCGTCTGAAAGCCCAGCCCGATGCACTTCTTGTCCAACCGAACGGCACACTGCAGTAGCCCGTGGATCATGTACTGTATGTAATTACAGTACCTACATAAAATCCGATGATGGCCAAGGTAAGGTAGGGTAGGTACTGTAGTATGTACAGTACCTCTGCTATAACCCCGGGCTATTGTCTGTCGACTGTAGTCCAGCGTTGCAGCCGTTTTACATCATATTGCGAACCGCTGCCCGATCCTGTACGGATGCGATGCATGCGGGTGGGAACTGGAGCTCGCCGAGGGTCGGTAAATTCAGTTCAGTAGCATCCATCTGTGATCCCGGGGTCTGGAAACGTCTCGAGGCCCGCGTCAGCCCTCGGACCCGCCGCCAGTAAGGGCACCTACCGTAGCATTCAACACTGCACGAGGCTGTAGCCAAGGTACGGGTACAGTGCAAGTGGTTTAGCGTGCGTTGGGGAGGCCCAGTGGCTTCCGGGCCGTTTCAATCAAATGGATGTGTTCTCCATTCCATCGATTCCAGCCCGTCCACGTCCACAGACTCGCATTCATCTCACTCGCTTGAATGCACCGTACCCCGACCCCCCCCCACTGTCACTGTCTCTCTCTCCCTCTTTCTTCCTCTCATTCATACTCTCATTCTGACTCTCTCTCTCCCCTGGCTCACGATCGATTTTCGGCGTTGTTGTCGTTGTAAATCGAGAAGCCTAACATTTTGGGCATGCAACTTGCTAATAACCCTGTTGCAGTCTTTTGATTGACTTTCTTTTTTGTTTATTTGTTCCAGAGGCTATCGCAGCTTCCCCCGTGATCTACCTTTGCCGAACTTACTTTCCCAGGAACGGCAGGCGCACCTCCCTCCCATTTTATTTTACTTT
>JARHUK010001666.1:0-12404 GCA_031001725.1 Pseudopyricularia javanii | reverse complement strand
GCTTTGCTCGTCGGCCCGTCAGCAGAACCCAAGCGTCGATTTTCATCAACCACCCCCCGTTTCAGCCCCCGTCGCGCCGATCCACCCTGCAACCGCTGCGCCTGGACTGCGCAATTTCAAACCCCTTCGTCGTCGTGCCATCTTTTACTGCCGTACAGTACCTGCTCGGGCGCTCAACTCGAACCCGATTCGACTCGACTCGTCAATTTGTTTGTCTCTCCATCAGCCTAGTGCACTATCTCGACAACCGCCTCCGCTGTCAGACTACTCGACGTAACCAGCCCGAACCTGTATACAACAACCGCCGGTTTCCAGTAAGCGCACATCACACGCTGTAGTCCAAGTCCTGTCTGAATAGGGGGCCACACCCGGAGGCCACACAATCGTACACTCCGATGGCCTCGTACCATAGGCCTCTCAGCTTCTCGGAAAGGAGGGGGAGCATGTTTAATGGCGACGATCTGAGTCTCAACACCGCTGGCGGCGTCAAACTCGTTCAGTCACGGCCTCCGAGAGGCCCGCCGACCCCTAGCATGACCACGCCGGCTCCCGACTTCGACCAGACACTTACGGGCTCTCCTCCGCCTCCGCCCACGCCAGCGGCGTCTCCCGGTCCATCACACAGTCAGCTTGACTGGAGCAACGCTGACGTCGGCGAGGATTTCTTCCTGGCCAAAGTCCGACAGCATTTCCAATACTGTACCGGGCCCCAGCGGACGCGCATCCTGGCAGACCTGCTCAACCTCTGTACCAGCCAGCAGCTTAGCTTTGTTCACCAGTTTGTCAGCCCGCTTTTGAAGAAGGACCCGTTCACTAGTCTCCCGGATGAGCTGTGTCTCAGGGTAAATTGCCACCTTCAAAATATGCGTCTACGCGTTTGACCTGTGTGGTCCGCTAATCCTCCGTGGCAGATACTCTCATTCATCGATGACCCCAAGGTCCTCGCCCGGGCCTCGCAGGTCTCCCGCAGATGGCGGGACCTGTTGAGCGACGACATGACATGGAAGAACCTTTGCGTCAAACACGACTACGAACGCAGGCTATCTGAAGTGCAACCCCCCGTGAGCATATGCCTGACCCGTCCGTCGGCCGTGCCCCTGAGCGGTGCATATTCCGAGGGCGCGAACAGGAGCTTCCCGGGGGCTTTGCCATCTCCATCTGTCCGCATGTCCGCGGCATCCAGCTTCGACGGCGCCAGCCCCTCCCGCCCCACACACAAGACGTACAAGTCGCATTTCAAGCAGAGATATCTCGTAGATGCTGCCTGGAGGACTGGCGGTCGGAACGTGACCCGAAACATCACCCAGGAAGGTGGCGTGGTAACAAGTCTTCATCTGACGCCCAAATACATCATCGTGGCACTCGATAATGCCAAGATCCATGTCTTCGACACCGAGGGCAATTCTCAACGAACCCTACAGGGCCATGTTATGGGTGTCTGGGCCATGGTACCCTGGGAGGATCTCCTGGTCAGTGGTGGCTGTGATCGGGACGTCAGGGTCTGGGATCTCTCCACTGGGTAAGTGCTTCCATTTGTTAGACCAAGCAGGTCATGTCGCTGACTTTGGGGGTGCAGAGCTTGCCTTCATACCTTGCGTGGCCACACATCCACCGTACGCTGTTTGAAAATGTCGGATCCCAACACTGCTATCTCCGGTTCCCGGGATACCACCCTTCGAATCTGGGACATCCGCTCCGGATTGTGCCGAAATGTCCTTGTCGGCCACCAAGCTAGCGTGCGGTGCTTGGAAATCAAGGGCGATATCGTAGTGTCTGGAAGCTACGACACCACGGCCAAGGTGTGGAGCATTTCGGAGGGTCGCTGTATTCATACGCTTTCGGGACACTACAGCCAAATATACGCAATCGCCTTCGATGGCTTGCGCGTCGCGACTGGCAGCTTGGACACCAGTGTTCGCATCTGGAACGCTGCTACTGGGTAGGTTTTGTATCCTTCCCCCTCTTGGCCTGTTCACACCTGATTACTGAGCCATCTTGCTAATCTACAAATATATAGTGAATGCCAAGCTGTCCTTCAGGGACACACTTCTCTCGTCGGTCAGCTCCAAATGCGTGGCGAGACTCTTGTAACTGGCGGCTCCGATGGCTCGGTAAGAGTCTGGTCGCTGTCCAAATTCTGCCCTATCCACCGATTGGCTGCGCACGACAACAGTGTCACAAGCCTGCAGTTCGACGACACCCGTGTGGTCAGCGGAGGCAGTGACGGTCGGGTTAAGATCTGGGACTTGAAGACTGGTCACCTTGTCCGTGAACTGGTAGCGCAGTGTGATGCCGTCTGGCGCGTTGCCTTTGAGGATGAGAAATGCATAGCAATGGCATCACGTAACGGGAGGACCATCATGGAGGTAGGATTTCACGCCATCCCGACTGCCTATCTGATGCTAACATTTTGTCATCTTTAGCTCTACTCGTTCAGTCCGCCCGACGAAATGTTGTACGAGCGACCAGTGTCCCTGCCTCAGCGTCCACATGAGGCTTCGGACCGGCCCATGAGCGCACTGCCGCTGGACTACAGCAAAAACACACTGATTCCGGGCCTTCCAAGACGAGACAGTGCCGACGTTGATATGAGAGACGCGGGGCCTTCGACGGCACCGTTGCAGCAATGCAATTCCACCTTCTTCCACGACGATTTCCAAGAAGAGTGAAGCGCTCGATACTTCGAACATCAGTTCCCCATGCTAAACACCATGGACAAAGCCACTGAAAGACAGGGGTCGGCGTTGGGTTTCTGTCACTCAATCTTTACATCCGAAAACACCAAACGAACAGTGGAGCTTATCTGACTGTCTTAATCGCTCATCTGATGAGCCGCGATCTTCGCCTCGTCTCTACTACAAGGTCCAGGTTGCTTTCTACATATTTATCTTTTGCTTTTTTGTTGGGCATATGGCTAGCGAAAGAAAGGGGCATGCATTTATTCTCGGGTCTTTTTGGTGCATAAAACATGGGCGGGCTGCTCCTCGTCGGTATAAGACCGAGATTTACACATATAGATTACCTAATTTCTTGGTGGTACGCCAAGCGGGCGTTTGCTTTATTACCAGCTGTTTCGTTTTTGAGAGAGTTTAGAAGTAAGCGCAGGGGAAATCATATCGACAGCAGTTACTTAAGTCACAGTGCTTTGCCTGGAGGTCGTTGTGGGGGATAATATCAATCTGCAGTTCCCGCGCACACAGTTAGCCGTCTAATGTAGGTTAGGTAACCTCTTGCTAGGCATAGAATATCGTTTGAAAGAAAACAAACATGTTTTTTTGTCGCAATAACTATGCGCACATCAAAATAGATCCAGAGGGATGAAGGTGGGAAGAGAGACTCGAATAGAAGATGTGTTCAGGGTCTCAGCTGTTGGTTCCGTATTACCTCAGCAGATTAGTGCTCGCATAGTACATACTACGGAAGTCCACAGTATTATATGGACCTCACGTGATATCAAACAGGGATTTAGCTGATAAGTGCACCCCAAAATGGACTAGCGCGGTTCAACAAGCAGCTCCCGTCCCAACGCCAAAAAGTTTCGCAGGTTCAACGGGTTCATTCGGACGGCCGGTTTTTAAGCTTGCAGCAGCTCCAAACACACCCGTCGACATCCAACCCGAAGCACAATCCTTGGACATCTCATCCCGACCCAAGTGCAGAGCCTTCGATTCACATAAAATGCTTTCCAGAGGCCTCAGGTTAGGTCGCGCGGCACAGGCCCCGCTGCGTCAGCGGACACAGGCGCCCTTTATCGCTGCCGCCCGCCGATGCGTTACCACTGATGCCGCCTCTGCCCACGTCGAGGCGGGCACAGTTCCCAAGGTCAGCCCATACATACTGCGACACCCCGACGGCAGACCGGCTCCGGATGTGGTCAATTGGTCCGGGACAACAATCCCTGGGCTTGATTGCACGGGGCTGGGGATGTCCTGGCGAACGGGGACGGATAGCTAATCATCCACTCTCCAGTCCGACGATGAGCCCTTTACTGTCAACCTGAGCGACGAGAGCTTCGAGACATACGAGCTGGACCCTCCTCCATACACTTTGGATGTGACAAAGAAGGACCTGAAGCAGATGTACTACGACATGGTGGTTGTCCGGTATGTTGGCCTCTCTGCTTTGCGACGGACGTAATTGCTTTTTTTTGGTCTTGTTCAGGACGGGGCGGCTGATGCAAGTTTCGAACGGACATGCAGGCAAATGGAGATGGCCGCCGACAGGCTGTACAAGGAGAAGAAGATCCGCGGTTTCTGCCACTTGTCAACGGGGCAGGAGGCCGTTGCCGTCGGCATTGAGCATGCCATCACCAAGTCGGACGACGTCATCACCTCGTACCGATGCCACGGCTTCGCCTACATGCGTGGCGGCACCGTCCGCTCCATCATTGGCGAGCTTCTGGGTCGCCGTGAGGGTATCGCCTACGGCAAGGGTGGCTCCATGCACATGTTCGCCAAGGGTTTCTACGGCGGCAACGGCATCGTCGGCGCTCAGGTCGCCGTCGGTGCCGGCCTCGCCTTTGCCCAGAAGTATACTGGTGGCAAGAAGGCCAGCATCATCCTGTACGGAGACGGTGCCAGCAACCAGGGTCAGGTCTTTGAGTCGTTCAACATGGCTAAGCTGTGGAACCTCCCTGCCCTGTTCGGTTGCGAGAGTGAGTTTCTCTCTTGATTGTGTACGTTTTGGCAAGAGAGATGAAGTATTCTGACATGTTTGATTTGATAGACAACAAGTATGGTATGGGTACCTCGGCCTCACGCTCGTCGGCTCTGACCGACTACTACAAGCGTGGACAGTACATCCCTGGTCTGAAGGTCAACGGCATGGACGCCCTCGCCGTCAAGGCCGCCGTCAAGTACGGAAAGGAGTGGACTGAGGCCGGCAACGGCCCCCTGGTCCTCGAGTACGTCACCTACCGGTACGGTGGTCACTCCATGTCCGACCCCGGTACCACCTACCGTACCCGTGAGGAGATCCAGCGTATGCGTTCGACCAACGACCCCATTGCTGGGCTCAAGCAGAAGATCCTGGACTGGGGCGTCACTAGCGAGGAGGAGCTCAAGAACCTCGACAAGAAGGCCCGCGGCTTCGTCAACGAGGAGGTCAAGGCCGCCGAGGCCATGGCACCTCCCGAGCCGACGCAGCAGATTCTGTTTGAGGACATCTACGTCAAGGGCACCGAGCCGGCCCACATCCGCGGCCGCACCCCCGACGAGCTCTTCTACTTCAACAACTAGACGTGAAGAGAGCTGGAATTTTTATGTCACCCATGTCCGCGTAATCAAGCTGCCCAGGTCACGAGCTCCTTGAGAGTGGTCCTGGATGTACAATGTATACCTACCTACCTACCGTTTCTTAGTTGCTCTTGAGGGATTTCATTGAGTTGGTAGCGATCAATAGACATCTGCCGAGGTTTGGTTCCAAACGTTGACATGTTGAAATGCAGCGTGAACGATTGCTTTGAAGCCGACTCGTGCCTTGAGTGCTGCCATGTCCCATTTGATGCAGTCAAGAACTTATTCGTAACCACCTCACAGAGCCGACTCTAGAACTAGCCTAGCGCCTGTTGGCTGCCTGGATTGCGCAGGGGTATAGGGCTGAGCTGCCTGGAGCGACCCACCAGCGAGGACCCTGTCGCCAATTAACTTTACGCGCTGCAGCGCGTCCCAACCGCTATTGTAGTCGCGTATCCTGACGTCTACCAAATCTTGCTCCCGCGCTTTTCACATCTTCCCACAGCCTGACCACTCCTCAAACTATATCTTGTCTTTTGTTGAGGACCATATTGAACCACCGTCCCTTCATACTGCGGCTCCCATCAGTCTCAAAAGCTGTGCCTTTAACAACCACGACGTACAGTTGACCCCTAAGCGCCTGTGGCGTCCCCATCAAGTCCTCTATCATCTCTCGCAAGCCACGTCCCCCCAAAGTCAGTGTATCATCGGTAGCCGTGGCTTCCAAGCAGCTCCTCGCCCTTGCAGGGACGATCGCGGCCCGACAATCGCTCAGGATGGCCCCTAAACAAGCCACCTTGGGGTATGTGAAACCGTCGCAGACGACTATTGGGCATGTGCCATATTTGCGACACCGCGCGGAGAGGGGACATGTATTTCTATTTTTTATATCGGGAGGGCTTGTGCTGACTCCTGGGTGTCCGGATACAGAAAGTTCTTTGGAAAGGGGGCCCAGCCGGCGCCGACGCAGCAGACTAAACTGTCGTTTGCGACCAAACCTGCACCCAAGAAAGTCAAGGCAGAGGAGGCGGACGAGGATGCGGGCAGCCCAGAGGCAAGCGAGGAGGTGACTTCGGATCCGGGTTGGTCCCTTCCGCTTTCCCATTGCTAGTGCCCATCAAGAGGGATCGCGCACCACCGGGGCAAGGAGCAAGAAAGCTGACGAATGCATGTTCTTGTCGCTGCAGATACAAAGAAGCGATCCCGTGCACCAGTAGTAGCCGTTCGAGCAAAGTCCCCGTCGAAGAGCAAAGGCGCCGCCGTCAAGGCCGAGGACGACGAAGAGAATGGAGAACCCCCCGTCAAGAAAGCCAGGCGAAGCCGCAAGGTTGTCGAGGAGGACGAGGACGACGATGTGATGGACGATGCGAAGGCCGAGACTACCACCTCGGAGGAGCCGGTTGAACGTACCAAGAGGGAAAAATCCCCCGCTGTCAAGAAAGAAGCCAAGACAAAGGCAAATTCCAAAGAAGTCAAGGATGAGCCTTCGAGGACGACCAAGGCCTCTAAACGTGCCAAAACGGCCGTGAAAGAGGAGGAAGGCGACGAGTCGGCCAAGGAGATTTCAGCGTCCGAATCTGCATCTGAGGTGGAAGACGAGGTGGATGAAGACGACGAGGACGAGAAACCTACTGTCGCCGCCAAGGTGCGCAAGACGGTGCAAAAGACCTTGATCCAACCTGCAGACAAGGATCCGTACCCCGACTGGAAGCCGGGTGAGCCTGTCCCATACGCCGCACTCTGCACCACCTTCTCGCTGGTGGAGCTCACCACAAAAAGGCTCATCATCATGGAGTACTGCGCGCGTTTCTTGCGGCAGGTTCTCAGGTTGACGCCTGAGGACCTCCTGCCGACGGTGCTGCTCATGATCAACAAGCTGGCTGCAGACTATGCCGGGATCGAGCTGGGTATCGGCGAGTCCCTCATCATGAAGGCGATTGGCGAGTCGACGGGTCGGAGCTTGGCAATCATCAAGCAGGACCAGCGGGAGATTGGAGACTTGGGCCTGGTTGCGGTCAAGTCGCGGTCGACACAGCCGACCATGTTCAAGCCGAAGCCTCTTACCGTTCGGGGCGTCTTCACCGGGCTCACCAACATTGCGACTGTCACGGGAAACGGTGCACAAGGACGCAAGGTGGACATGATCAAGAAACTCTTGTCTGCGGCTGACGTCAACAACTCCGGCAAAGTTGATATCACCAAGGACAAGGGCGGTCCCAGCGAGGCCAAGTTCATTGTGAGATTCCTCGAGGGGAAGCTGCGCCTTGGGTTGGCTGAGAGGACAGTTTTGCCGTCACTGGCCCAGGCCCTTGTTGCCCACGAGGCCTTAAAAGAGGGGATCGTCCCCAGCCCCACCGACGTCGAGAAGGCAGAGCAGATCCTCAAGACGGTTTACAGCGAGCTTCCGAGCTACGAGGTTATCGTCCCGGCGATGCTCGAGCACGGCATCATGAACCTGAAGGATAACTGCAAACTGCGGCCGGGAGTTCCGCTGAAGCCCATGTTGGCCAAGCCGACAAAGGCGATCACCGAGGTCCTCGACCGGTTCGAGAATCAGACTTTTACCTGCGAGTACAAGTATGACGGAGAGCGGGCGCAGATACATTACGTCGCCAAGGACGCGGATGAGCAACTAGCCACAGCTATGCCGGGTGCCACCAAGGCGACTGGGTCAGGCCTGGCGGCCATCTTCTCACGCAACTCGGAGGACCTTTCGCAAAAGTACCCCGACATCTTGGCCAAGCTGAACACCTGGGTCAAGCCGGACACCAAGAGCTTCGTCCTCGACTGTGAGACGGTTGCGTGGGACGTTGAGCACAAGAAGGTGCTACCATTCCAGCAGCTAATGACCCGTAAGAAGAAGGATGTCAAGATTGAGGAGGTCAAGGTCAAGGTCTGCGTGTTTGCGTTCGATTTGCTGTACCTCAACGGCAAGGCCGTCGTCGAGATGTCCCTCCGCGAACGGCGCGACCTGCTTGAGAAATCATTTATGCCGACCGAGGGAGAGTTCGCCTTTGCCACGCACATGGACGGGCGGGAGCTCGACGAAATCCAAACCTTCTTGGACGAGAGTGTGAAAGCCTCGTGCGAGGGTCTAATGGTAAAGATGCTGGACGGCACAGAAAGTGGGTATGAGCCCAGCAAGCGCAGTCGCAACTGGCTCAAGGTACGTTATCCTACAAGACTTTGTTCTCCCCATTCCATACGGTATGATTCTGACAACCGACGGCTGAGCAGATCAAGAAGGATTACCTGTCAGGCATCGGCGACTCGCTCGACCTTGTGGTCCTCGGGGCCTACTACGGCAAGGGCAAGCGCACGTCTGTGTACGGCGCCTTCCTCCTGGCGTGCTATAACTCAAGCAACGATACGTACGAGACGGTCTGCAATATCGGCACGGGCTTCTCAGAGGCGGTGCTTGAAGAGCTGTACACGCAGCTCAAGGATACGGTCGTGGAGCGGCCGAAACCCTTTTACTCGCACAGCTCGGGAGGGCAGCACCAGCCGGACGTCTGGTTTGAGCCCCGGTTCGTGTGGGAGGTCAAGACGGCCGACCTGACGCTGAGCCCGCGGTACAAGGCTGCCTGTGGCGAGGGCATCGACCCATCTGGCACAAAGGGCATCAGCCTGCGGTTCCCGCGGTTCATCAAGCTGCGCGACGACAAAAAGCCCGACCAGGCGACATCCAGCAGGCAGGTGGCCGAGATGTACCAGAAGCAGGAGAGTGTATCCAAGAATAAGGGGCCGTCTGTGGATGATGACTTTGAGTACTGATGCGGCTTTGATGTTTGCATGGCGAACGTTTTTTTGTTTTAATCTTTATGGGATATGTGGGCTTTCTGTCACATCAGCAAAGACAGCATGAATCAACACGACAATGCTACAAGCAAGTGCGAGTTCTCTTCGAGGGAGTTTTGATGATTGATGATATTATAATACTGGGTTGTCGTATATTCATAAGGTCGTTGCTTTCTGTTGTTCTCTGGAGCTTTCTATCTACTGTGGTTTGTTTTGCCATGATATATCGTCAAAGATCTCAATATCTGACTGGGTCAAATGTCGCACCAAAGAAAACAAAAAAGACACCATTAATTACCGTAGGCTGGCTCCCTGTTTTGCCTCTTTGTTTGTTCTTGTGGTTTGGCTTCATTCACCCTTCCTTCTCCTTTTCGTGGGCCGTCTCTTTTATCTTGTCCTTGATCTTGTCCTTCTTGTCCTTGAACCTGCCCTTGGCCAGGTCGAGGGTGTCCTTGGCGACGAGCACCCGGCTGTGCGGGTCCCTGACCTGGGCCGGGCCCTGGGGGTTCCCGTTGCCGGTCCAGGCAAAGGTGCGGGCCTTGCTCAGGGTCCGGCGCCTCATGGTGTCCATGATCTTGCCCTCGAGCTCGTCGATGCCCTTCTCCAGGTCCTCGTCCTCCTGCTTGTGGGCCCTCTCCCGCCTCCTCTCCCAGACCAGCCAGACGAGCAGTATCAGGCCCGTGAGGGGCAGCGACGTGGCGAAGAAGATCCACAGCGTGTCGGCGACGACGGCCTCGCCCGGCTGCGGCATGAAGTCGAAGAAGGACATGCCGAAGACGGAGCTGAGGAGCGTGGCGGGCAGGAAGATGGCGCCCAGCAGGGACAGGGTCTTCATGCTGTTGCTGTCGCGCTTGGAGGCGTGGGCCAGGCGGCGCTGCTGCTGCGCCATCTCGAGGTTGAGCTTGCTCTCCTTTTGCGCGATGATGTTGTACAGCGCCGCGCGCTGGATCTTGAGCCGCGCCAGCGTCGTGTGGGCGTAGTTCTCGACACCGTTGAGCTTGGCGCGGTAAAAGTCGAGGCGGGAGAGCATGCTGCGGTGCAGACGGGAGAGTTCGGCGTCGGTCGTCTGGTGTCTGGGTTGCAGGCGGGCCCCGGAGCTGCTGCTACTGCTGCTGTTGCTGCTTCTGTCGTCGTCATTGTCGTCGTCGTTGTGAGGTGCCGAAAGCTTCAGGGCTTGGAACCTGGCCATGGCCTCCTCCATCGTCTTGATGATCTGCAGGTACGCCTGCGGCCTCTTCCACAGGACCTGGGAGTGGCACTCGACCAGGTCCCTGTTGAGCTGGTCGAGGTCCAGGCCCAGCTTGGTGCGGTCGTAGGCCTCGTCCGAGTGGATCTCCTCGCGCATGCTGATGGCCTCCTCGAGCCTGCGGATCCAGTCCCTGGCGTCGCGCTGCTTCTGGTCCGTCGACGCGCTCAGGTCGTGGCTGATGATGATGATGGGCAGGAGCATCGGGTGGCGGGCCTGCGAGGCGCACGCGCGCAGGTGCGTGATGCACTTTGCCATGTCGGACGAGGGCGTCCCCTTGACGTAGCCGCTCGTTATGCCGGTCGCGAACGAGTGCGAGAGCATGAGCTCCCAGCCGCGCGTCTTGCCCTTCTTGCGGACGTCGGACTTGCGGAAGATGACTTGCATGTGTTGGTCCGGACGGCGGCCGCCGCTGCCATTGTGGTTGTGGTTGTGCTTGTTGTCGTCGTCTTCGTTGTCGTCGTCTTCTATCGCGGACCAGAAGAAGGGGCCGACGACGGATGTGCCCTCTATGGCGCGGAGGGGAAGGTGCATCTCGCGCACCATCTTCTCGTAGTTTTCGGGCGAGAGGGAGATGTGGCTTGGTGTAAAGGTGTTTGGGTCCTGGGCATCCTTTTGGAGACTATTTGAAAGGAAAAGGGGTTTTTTTTGGTTGGTACTGGGTTGTCTATGTGGTTGTTCCTTGGCATGGAGAGACGGCACTTACACTAGCCGTATACCACTGAGAAGCTTTATTCCCGGTTTGAGCTTTGGCGGCTCAAAGACTCCCTTTGGAAGAGACGGACGCCGTCAACATACATGCTGTGCAATGCGGGCCAGGTAGCCCAGCCGTACAACAGACGTGCGACGAGACTTACCTTGCGACAGACAAAGTTGTCAAACTCGTCCAGAGTGCCGGCATCGCGATGTTCCACATCGGTGTTGAGGTCAGGGTCCTTTTTTTTGGGTGGCGGTTAGCGATTTGATGAATGGTAGAGAGGGAGATGGAAGAAAAACAAAGCAGGAAAAGAGTTTGTACCGAGTAGTTGAGGATTTCTAAATAGCTGGTCGCCTCGGTCACGATGGTGCACGCCCTAACATGTTGTTGAAACATGTATTCGTCCATCTTGGCGGATGTTTAAAAAAAAATAGGCCGATTGTCGGCGCGCGCATTCAAGTTTGCCAACAACAACAATGACCTCCTCCCGCTCGGCTAATTCCCAAAAGGACAAAAATCTACTGCGATTTTTTCTGGTTTATAGTTTATACTCGGGGGAGCAGAAGGGTTGTAACGGCACACAAACAAAGAGGCGGCAGTTTGTGACAAGGAGAAGAAAAACGAAAGGGTCGATCCAAAAAGAAGAAAAAGAAAGAGATTGAGGAAACAAAAACCCAAAAAAGGAGAGCATGGTCCGGGTTGTTGTAACCCTTCGGCAAAGGTCATGATTAGCGTCCACCACAAGAGATCCGCCGCCCGGGGTGCGGGTTACGGGGTGCTGCTGCACAGTACCACAATAAGCCGCATATCACAAAACACATGCAACTGCATCAAGAGGAGCGAGCTATGCTAGAGGGGAGGGGAAAGGGAGTGAGGAAAAAAAAGGCAGCTGAGGCAGGCAATGCAGGCAATGCAAGGCAAGGCAGGCAAGGCATAGTCCTGCAGTGTCCCCCTCTCTGCACCTCATGATTCGTCCCGAATCTGCAATGACCATGACATTGAACCTGAGGGAGGGGCCTGAGGGGGAGGAGGCCTCTTGTCAGGTCGATCGCCTGCAATCAATTGGAGACATGATTGACGATATTATCAGGCTTCGAGGTAACTGGCATAAAAAGGGTCTTTGGGGACAGAGTACAGTAATGTACTGTACTGTACCAACCTAGGTAATTACAGTAATTATTAATATCAAATCGTCTGGGGTAGCTTCCCTTTTATTGAATTGTGTAGCCGGGGGATAGATCCCTAGTCTAGTTAATTACCGTAGGTACAGTACCTAGGTACTTTACCTATTAGTTACAAAGAAAACGATACGACGCTCCATTGCAACCGCCATTTAATAACCTTCGTCTCTTAAGCCCACCTACCACTGATAGGCCCCTGTACGGGCTGTTTAGCACTACTGTATGGCGGGCATCTCAAAGGCCCGCCC
>JARHUK010001655.1:0-15175 GCA_031001725.1 Pseudopyricularia javanii | reverse complement strand
GACTTCCTCCTCCGCACCCCGCCGCTCGGCTTCGTGCGCCCGCCCCACCCCGACCCGGACCGCTACGCCCGCGAGCCCGCCAAGGTCCTCCGCCTAGCCGACGAGCACCCGGTCGAGCAGTTCCAGGCATGGATCGGGTCGCCCGTCGCGCCCGTGCGGCTCCCCTGCCGCAAGATCGTCTTCACCATCCGGAGCAGGGACCAGGGGTGGGGCGGCGACACGCGCGACCACGGCACCTACCGCGGGTCGTGGACTTGGTTCGAGGCCGGGCTGGAGAGGATAGACGCGCGGGGCGACTGTGAGCAGCTACCACTACGGACCCCCTCCATACCAGCCGCGGGCGGGCACGGCCGACGAGTGCTAACTGGCCTAGGTGGCGACCACTGCCCGGACAAGACGGCGGGCGCGGGGCCGTCGACGCCCGAGGGGCCGCACGTCTCGCTCTGCGCGCTGCGGCCCATCCGTCCCGAGGTCACGGGCGAGGAGCAGCAGCGCACCCAGCTCAAGTTCGACCTGCAGCCGGCCGCGGACATGGTGCAGTGCAACAAGACGGCGCACGGCGAATACACTACGCACGTGGTGGAGTGGCGTGCAACCGACCACGTCGACCCCGAGTCGCCCGAGGCCGATCAGCTCGTCGAGGTCGGCAGGGGTCGCGCATCCGGCACCGGTGAGTTTGTGCGGAACCTAAAGCTGGGCGACGTGGTGACGCTTTGGGCCAAGACGAGGTTTCAGGGCTGGGCGAACCACATTGAGAGTGCGAGCGTGGATGTTTACTGGGCTATTTGAGTGCCGGGTTTGTGTGTGTCATGGTTACCATGATTTTAAGGTTGCTGCATTCTTGTTTACAGAACGAAATCACAATTAGCATTCGTACCCAAAAAAAAACCACCACTCCGCACTCGATCGCGATCGACGGTTTTATGTGGAGAGCTATGAGGGTGAACTTCACCCAACAGCTCCAGAATGACGTTTACGCTGTTGAAAGTCCATGACGTCAAACTGAATTCGAGCTCAGCAGGAATATAAGAGAGGAGCGTGTTTTCCTCTCTAATTTGGAAACGCGGTGCTTTCACCAAACTCTGCAGATTAAGAAACATTATATACCATCGCATACCATAACCAACCAACACAGATACCCATCTACAAATCAAAATGCCTCGCGACGGATCCGGCAGGTCTCACAACGCGGTCGAGGACAAGCCCGAGATCGCCCACGGTGCCGGCGAGCCTGTAAGTATCCCGAGGCCAGGCAGCTTTGGACTACCAAGACAGCACTGCTAACACCCTGCAGGGCAGCGACGTCGACAGGTCGACCAAGGCCGCCGCCATGCCCGAGGTGGAAAAGGGCGCCGGGATCGAGGGGATGAACGCAAGCGGGGGCGGCTCGCAGGGACTGAGCCAGGGGCCGGATGTTGGGCAGGGCAAGGGGAACTCGGCAAAGTGATGAAGTGTTTGGGTGGTGCAGATAGCAAAGGGTACAAATGAACCTTTACCTTGCATCTATAACGCCTATTTCAAATCAGCAAAACCGATAAGTATTACCGACAACCACCTCGCCGTAGGTTATACTTGACAACTACAGTTAAATGTTTTGCGGAAACACTTGGAACATGGCAGACAAAAAAAAAACGTTCAATCGACAATGACCAAAAAGGTCACAATGTATGGAGTCTCTCTGTCCGGGAATTGAACCCGGGTCCCAAGCGAAGTCACCTGTCGAAACACAATATGACAAGCTTATATACTAACCACTATACTAACAAAGATGTTCGGATACTTGACACATCCAAAGTTCCATCTATGGCGGGACTTCCCCCACCAACATTTCTCACCATGGCTAACACGGCCTCAAACGCGCCTATGCTACTTTTGCAGAGGCAGCTGCTCATCCCAGCGGTGTAGCTTTCCTCCCCGATAATGAACAAACCTCACCGCCCTAAATCTTCCCGGTATCCCCTCAACAAATTTCCCATCGTCTCTACTCAGCGCCGCCTTCATGAGGGCCGGATCCAACGCATCCCAAAGCCTCATGCTCTCCGGCACAGCGACGGCGGGATCCGGCGACCACGCCAGCGGGTTCGCGTCTTGATCAAAGGCCTCTCGGTAACAGCGCACGGCATCATCGGCGCCATCCCGCTGCCACCTCGATAGATCCAGCCCGTGCTCATACTCGATAAACCTGCGCCCGATGAACTCCATCCTGTCGGCCTTCATCATGCCCTCGCGCGCGCTGGAGAGCTCGCCTAGTAGCTGCAGTGCCTGTAGTCGGACCTCAAGGGCCCGGCACTTCAGAGTGGTCCAGTATAGCACCGGCAGCACGCCCGTGTCCGACGAGAAACTGCGTTTTGCCGAGGTGTTGCGTGCACACACCGACAGGCGCTCGCGCGTCTGGATCTTGCGCATCTCCAGACCCAGACCAACCACCCTGCGGAACGAGTCCAGCTGCGCGTCAAACGCCATCTCCCCCTCCAACGGCCGGAACTGCGCCTCCAGCCAGGCTCGCAACAACAAGCACCTCATCCTCAGTAGCAGGGATTCCCAGTGGTTGTCGCTGGGTGCTACATCAAGGAAGGCCTGCATATGGTCGTTCCAGTCGTGCAGCCCCGCCAAGACGACCCGCTGCTCGGCTTTTACGTCCTCCGGGATCGATGTGCCGCTTAAAGGCCCACCGCGGTAGGGGTCTATGTAGTCGTCTTCCGGCAGGTCGAGGTCGCAGCCTGCTGGAATGCGGTGAGGGTCGACAGCCCGGATGAGGCGCATTGTGCACACGGTCAGCCATTCGAGACCATCGGCAGCGTCATGAAGATTGTAGAACCGGCCGGTGGAGCGTAGATTCTCGGACAAAGACGGGAAGGTACTCGCGTTACTGCCGTGCAGGTAAGGAAACACGGAGAGGCGGCGAATGGTCGGCAGGATCTTGTCACGCACCCATGGACTGGGTGTTTTCATGGCGTTCGCCACAAGCACTCCGTGGCGGCAGTGGTCAACAGCCGCGACGGGATTCTGCTGTAGTATTTCGAGGCTGACAAAAATGATGCACACCAGCAGGGCGATCCGGTCGTCGGCTGCACCCTGAACCACAAACTGGATCGCCCGGTTGTACTCAGCCGTGGCCCTCGGGTTGCGGCCGATGAGCGTACTGGCTGGCACATCCGACGCGGCATTATGCTCAAAGACGATGCTAATGGCCGCCAGGGCGTGGCGCACCGCTGGCTCGGTGACGGCCGTCTGCAACATTGTTATGTGCCATAGCTCGTCGTTGAGGCCGCTTGAAAGGGCCGGGGCCACAGCGTGGCTGAAGAACTGCAGGGCCCGCCCGTGTCCGGGCTGCAGGCCTGGGCATTTTGACGGTAGGACTGGCAGGACAACGGTGCGCCGGCAGTGCGTGGCGGGGGCAATTTGAGTCTGCGTGCTCTGGCCCCTGTGGTTGTTGTAACCGTCACATATGCGCCCGGTATCCAAGCAACGTTTGCATGCCGGCTTCTGCTCGTCGCACTTGACTTTGCGGATTCTGCAGGCGGCGGTTAGCCGGCCGAGCTCCTAGAGGACACATCCACCAACTCACTTGCATGTCTTGCAGCCTGTTCGCACTTTTTTGCTCCCCTTGCGCGCCATCTCGGTCCCGGAGCCTTGGTTCAAGTTGTGGAGTCGTCTATTCAAGCCGGCATGGCACACAAGAACCGCAAACAAGGTCCGAGTCGTCCAATACAGTCAATGGGTCGCGATCAAGTTTTGTTTTGGCTGAGCAGGCAGCAGCGAAATGGGTTAGCAGTAAGGCCCTGGCGCACTCGAGTCCGAGCCGGCCAATAAGCGAATACGTCCCCCAAGCCCCTGCCTCCTTGTTATAAGTCAACTTGGCATTGATATTATCTCACTTGCGGCACGGATCCGCGCTTGTCTTTGATACATTCTTAGCCACCGATCTGTCAAAAGAACCCCGCATCCTGTCCCTTGCTTATCACCGTGTCAGACCTCTGCCGCCGCGATACAAACGTCTTCTCCGGCAGCGCGGGCGGGCTACCCCCGATCGGATGCCAGCTCCCCGTCTCAGCCGTCATGGCGCTCACGACATTATCGCCGCCCCCGGTCCCCGACAGCCCATCATCTCGCGACATCCCACCGCTGTAGGGGGTGTAGGCCGAGTCCATCGTGCGCGCCGTCGTTGGCCGCGAAAAGTTCTGCCTCATGAGCGAATGCCCGGGGCAGCCCTCGACCTCGCTCGGCGCAGGCGGCGCTGCCAGCTCCACCAGCCTGTCCTTGTCGTCGGCATATGCCGGCAGCTCCGCTTCGGTGTGCTGCACCAGTGCCTCCAGCTTCTGGCCCTCATCGCCCGCCTCCTCCTCCTCCTCTTCAATCTCGCGCATCCTCCTCCGGCGCAGCATGAACAGCGTGCCGATCACGCAACCCATCAGCAGCACGCCGCCCAAGACGCCGCCCACCACGGCACCGATGATGATCCCCCGCCTCCGTGACTGCTCCTCCTCAACCGCCGCGCCCACCGTCTCGCCCGGCGGGTCACTCCCGTCAGCGTTCTTGTAGCCAGGCTTGTACTCGGGCCTCGCCAGCTCCGGGTTGAAGACGTACTGCAGGTACGTGTCGCTCCAGATGCGCGGGCTCCTGACGTGCGCGCCGCCGGTGCCGCTGCCGCCCACGGCCTCGACGACCTTGGCGGGGACCAGCGGCGTGCGGGTCGCACTGCCGGCGTCGTACTCGCCCACGTAGCTGGCGCTGCGCAGCGACCAGACGTTCACCAGCATGCGGTCGTCACAAACCTGCGTGTTGTCGCCGCCGTCGCCACGCCTCTCCCCCCGCGCAGAGTCCATACCGCCCACGACGACGAGGCTGTCGCCGACGACGTGGCAGGTGTGTCCGTAGATGGCCTGCGCATTGTTGTCCAGCAGTACCCAGTTGAAGCTAGGGAGGGTCAGGACCCAGATCTCGGACTTGGTCGTGCGGTCTGCCTGGTTCTCCATCCCTGATACCATGTAGATGTTGTGAGAGGAGCCGTCGGGCGCCGAGACGACGGCCAAGCAAAAGTCGGCGCGGCCGGTCGGCGTGTCTGGAATGCCGAACGTCTGCTGGCGGAACCAGAAGCCGCTGGCCAGGTCGTAAATGTCGACAAAGGAAAGATCAATCTGTGCCATGTTAGACGGTGCGCGACGGTGGCGGGCGAGGCATGCTCACGTTTTTGTGCTTTGCGTTTGACACTTTGACACCATATGGCGTCGCCTCCTCGGTCGTGCGGCCGCCGACGGCCACCAGTATGCCCTTGTCGCCCACGGGGACGTGCACAATGCCGCCGTTCATGCGCGGGCCAAAGCCCGTCCTGCCGTCGAGGGATCGCGGCGTAGAGATGTTGGTCAGACGCGGCTTCTCGAGAGTTTCGCTCATGTCCAGCGCCAACATGCCGCTGAGGTCTGTGGAAGGTCAGCAATAATGACAACTGCTTCGGAGCAGACCACCCACATTTATTGTCGGCAAACGGCGCAAAGTTGGCGTATTCCTTGTCGGACCGCTGCTGGACGTAGCCGTTAAACAAAAAGCCGAGACCGAGCTCAGGGGCGCTGCAGTAAGCCGCCGCGCCCGCCCTCTCGACCTTGTCCCCGGTCTTGCGCAGCTCGAAGCCCTCGTCGGCCCGGGCCCACGTCTCGGACGCGATGTCAAACTCCCACACCCCGGGCGTCGGGACTTCAGCCGCGCCGCCGGTCCCGCGCTCCCGGTCCCAGTCGCCCATGGACGAGGCCCAACCGCCGAGCTGGTAGATCTTGTTGGCCGGCTTGGAGAACCACAGGGCGTGCTGGTTGAGGGAGCGAGGGACGTCGAGGTTTGTCTTCCGGATCACTTTGAAAAGGTGAGTGTCGTCGGTGGAAAAGTTACTGGCGACGTCGAGGACGAGGAGGTTGTGGTCTGCGGGGTGTTAGTGTATTCTACGGGACGGCGCGCGTCACCATACTTACTCGTTCCACGGTTCCACCTCCCAGGCGAAGACCGGTTGAACGAGCCGCCGTCCCGGTCTCCCGGTGTCATTATGTTCCCGCCATCAATGTAGATGTTCGACCCTGCCAGTACACCTGCGCTGTGTTAACTTCGCCCCAGAAAAGGTGGCAGACGATCCTTACTGGCATGCCTCCACAGCCTGCAGTAGTGCCTAGGCCGGTGGTAACCTCGGTCAGGACCGCCACGGATCTGGGCCTGGCAGACGATGGCGAATGCGGCGAAGAGCAGCAGCTCAAAGAGTGACAGCCGTTTACTTGCCATCGTTTTTTTTTGCCTGGAGTATGGTCGGTGGTGGCTGGCGAGTGGTCGAGAGCGAGTGGTCCGAGAAATCGACCAAGAACTTCGAACTCAAGCGACCGACCACCGTGGTTAAACACAGGCAAGAGGCCGCCCCGGCAGCCAATACCAATAACTTCGAGCACCCTCCGGACTGCAAATGGTCAGGAGCAGAAGCAAAGAAGCATGATGGTTCCAACGCCATGGAGTGCTGGCACAAAAACGGAGAGTACCGGGGGCCGGGTTGGCGGACCCCATGCATCGGGGAAGCAATTGGGAGGGTCGCGACGCATCCAGAGCCCTTTGGCTCCAGGATCCAGACCTCTCACGGGTGGTACATTGGCCCAGATCAAGTTGCCTCGCGGCAATGTATGTGCAATTTCGCGCTGTTGGCTCCACATTCGAAATGCTGCAAGTTCCTCTGTAGCCATGATCTCGGCTGATCCTCTTGGCCAAAGTTTAAGAGTGCGGGCCGTGACCGCTGCCGTGCGCCGTGGTGATATTGATGTGGCCGCAGCTATCGAGCGGGATGGTAATTGCGGACTGAGATGCAGATTGACAATGGGCAATATGACGGACATTGCGTGATGGCCGTTGCAGTAATACGTTGCTAGCGGTCGTTGAGGCACCTCTAGCCGAACACGCCATTAGTCTGCCGATCTTGGCCAGGGTAGAGCCGTAGTGCCTAGCTGCTCCTAGGATATAGGGGTTTGTGTTGCCGATAAGGTTTTTTTTACACAGGGCCCAGAAGGCAAGTCTCAAGATCAGAGAAGAAGAGCACAAGTATGAACTACAGCTTGCTATCTAACATAGGGAAAAGGGTATCAAAAAAAAACTAGTTTGCATGGCCCAGAACCAACGCCACAGACACCTTGTCCAGGCTCTTGCTGCCCTTCGCCGGCATAGTAATGACCTTGGTCACCTCCTTGTGCCCCAACGCCTGGTGGTGGTTCATCAGCATCATCAGCATGCCCGACACCGGCTCGACGCCCATGAAGCGGTGGAACCTCTTGGGCCTCGGATTGTTGGCGATCTCCCACACCACCTTTCTGTTCTTCTCCTGCTTGGCATCCTCGTAGTTAAGGCTGACAATCTTTCTGAAGTCATCTGAGCTGACGTCCATCAGGTATATGACCTTGAGCTTGTTGGCGTTGCCGCCCGCCACGTCGACGAACGACTGCCAAACCATCTCATGTGCGGGCACCTTGTCAGCCCCCTTTTCAGCAATTGACACTGCGATAAAGTCACCCTCCTCGGCGTAGACGCCGTCGACGACGGCATTGTCGCGCGACGATTCCTGCAGGCGCACCCTGCGCGCCTTGCCGCTCGGCTCGAAGCCGCCCATGTCGTCGCGTGAAAAGTCACGCACCACCTCCCACTCGGAAGCCGAGACGCGCCAGTCCGGTAGCGATGTCTTTGTGACGGTATGGTCGAGCCCTGTCATGGTGTCGAGGAAGACTTGTGGCCTCTTGAGGGGGTCGCTGGGGCTGAACCCTGTCGCGTCCTTGGTCTCCTTTGTCGAAGTGGCGTCGGTGATGTTGTCACGAATTGCCTTTTTGTGCAGCTCAAGGAGCTCCTTGCCTCGGCCATCAGCGGATGCTGCGTCCCGCCTGCCCATTTGGGCTGCCTGGGCTGAGAGGCCCAGCGTCATGACGCCCCGGTCCTGTCCGGAGATGGGGATGGCGGACGTGAACTGGTGGAAACCGATGGATACCATGATGGCGAAAATGGTTGACGCTGAGGGAACCATTGTGACAAAGGAAAAGACAAAGGAAAAGACAAAGGAAATCGATGAACAAGAGCACAAAGCTAGTTCATCCGGGTTCGAAGCTGGACTTGAATTGAACCTAAATCTAGTTGTGTTGACAAGTCAAAGTCCGGTAAATGTTGGTGTTTTGGTGTTTGCAGTGATTCGTAGCCCAGATCGACTGGCCAGCTGCCCGCCCTCCATCCTTTTAGTATATCGACCAAAGTCAACCGCCTCCATCTCTCTACTGGTGACTGCTTGGCGATTACTGCGCTGCCTATCACGAAATATCCATATGTGGTTAGCGACACCGTAAGCAGGGGCGGGTTCTATGGCGCTGTAGAGGCGGAGTCGGCCTTTTCCCCCACTGAAATGCCCGATTTGGAGCGAGCGGGCAGTGCACCTGTGTCTTATTGGCAGTCTGTAGCCACATCCTTGTGCGGCCCTGGAATAGTCTTACTGGTCGTGGCCAGGCTGTAACCGTCAGCACATGTCCCACATGTCCGATTCGACTTGGCGTCTTTATTTGGCATCAAGCGTCGAGAACGCCGCGGGAAGCGACTGGAATGTCGTTGACCAGCGGCCGCTGAGAAGGCCGCGGAAACTCCGGCGTCGTTTCACCTCTTTGAGCGTCTTTAGCCGGACAAACTTTTCGCAGAACACCCGTACGAAAAGTTTAAGGCCTGCTTAGGAGGTGATGTCGCATTGGAATCTTACAAGGGAACTTTGGTCGGTGTGCAAATGCATCACGACGAGTCACAGCAAAACATCCCATATCGATTAGTACTATGTAACAACACGGATGTGCCTTGCCAAAACATTGACAACAGAGGAAGCCTTGAGCAATTAGGCATGGAGAAATCTTGGAAACGTCAGGCCAAGCTGAGGAACTACAGTAGCGTTAACACATGCGGGGAGCCATCCCAGGCGAAGCCAGGTCTTCCCGGTATGTAAACTTTTCACATACAAGCCTCCTTCGTACCCTTGTCCGCAATCGATATCGTTTGGCAAGCGACGAGCTTATCCCAAAACCTTTTACCAAATCTGGTATCAGCCTAGGCCGGTCGGCACAGGAAGCTGGCGGTGAGTGGGACTCGGCCGGGCTTCGAGCTTGTCTGGACTGTCCAAGGTACCATGAGGCACACCAGTTTTGGTCTGCAGTGTTGCCTGCTTGTCCGAGAAGTGTTGCAACGCTCCTGGATACTGCCATCGGTCCGTCTCGAATGAAATACTTAGTTTTAGCCCTTGAAAACCGTTCACCTGTTAGATACCTATTTCTAGAGGATTCTGTGGTGCTATACTGATTTAGGTAGTAAATGGAAATTAAATAAACGAAGGTACTTCTGCTACCAACGTCCGGATACTTAACCCATATACCTATTTACCTTTTTTTTCACAACTTAAAGCTAATACTCGATAATACCGCCACCGACTTTTTGAGGTACTGCGCATAGGGACGGTTATTTACCCCTACCACGAAGTACCATGTAGAAAGTCGTATGCTCGAGACAAATAGCCAGCTGCTACGACCACAAAGCAATATACTGTAGTATAATGTAACAGTGCCATCCCAAGTGCGGATCCGCAGCGAACGAACCCAGGGTCGCTACCACCAGCCCAGATTACCAGGTTCAGATCCGTTCATTATCTTTCCTAGCAAAGAAGTACATAAGAAAGGTGTACTTTGTAACACCAGTTCACTGGGCGTTCGTTATTCTAGAACCGTGCTACCTGTCTGGGGCGGACACCAGACGGCCCAGAAACAAAATGCACAAGATGCTGGTTACAGGAAAAAGGACCATACATGTCCCAATCTGACCGCAAGATTGGCACGGACAGGGCGAAACAGGAACGCCTGTCCACATGCCTTTTGCCCAAACTATCGTGACACAGGTCGGAGTGCCCGCATGGTGGTTGGTACTAGTACTAGTAAATCGTCCCAACGTTTAGCCTAGGCATACACGTGAGATGCATGTTCAGTCAGCAGGACATGTTCGTACCAAGCTTTCCTAGCCCGGGAGTTCCACGATAGACCAGACCCTCGGATCCCGTCGGCATGGGGTAAGCGGACGGATCTCGATACTACCCCCGCTAGGCACAGACAAGGGACTGCATGCCGTCCGAGCAGCCATGTTCAAACTAACTTTGCGCTTCTTTGCGCATTAAGTTTTTTTTTTTTTTTTTGAGGGGCTGAGTGCAAAGCTTGTGTTTATTCCCGGTCCTCCCTCTTTTGTCGCTTTTGTCGCCCTTTGTACTCTTTCATGAGCAAGTGCCTACGGAAAATCCGCACAATGCAAACACTCGCCCCCGCGCGGAAACGATGCCTCGCGCCGCCGACATAACGCAAAGGGGAAGTGGGAAACAACCCGAGCCCTCGCCTCTCCGTTTTCGGGACGGCTGCGATGACGCGGGACGACGGGAACAACATCGGCCCCGCGCTGCGATGGACGAGCGGCTTCCTGATTTCGCTAACCAACGCATTCGTCGGCATGAGGCTATGGACGCGGTATAGTCGACGTCGGCTGGGACTGGAGGACGGTGAGTCGTGACTTGACTGTCTGATGTTGTGGTGTTTGCTGACACAGGTCTGCCCGATAGCCCTTATTTCCTTCAGTTGGGTAGGTGCATGACTGCTTCGACTTGGCATCCCCAAACACTGACAGCATTGCTCTCTCGAACAGGCTTGCTACATTGTAATGTGCGCCGCTCTCGTTGTGGGGACGTATTACGGATTCGGCGGGAGCGTCGACAACCTTTCGGACTCGGACTTGACAATGATGCACCTTTATACCAGCGTACTGTCCTCGCTAGGCTGGAGCCTCTCCATCACATCGGCGAAAGCGTCGTTCGCGGTTCTATACATACAGGTGCTTCATCCGACCGCCGGGACCTGGGTCCGGCCACTCAACATTGGCGTCATCGTGTTCCTAGCATGCCAGGCCACGGAGGAGGTCGTCCTGACGCTGGCGCAGTGCCAGCCGTTTGAGAAGGCATACAACTTTGACGTTGAAGGGACCTGCATCAGCTTGGTACCGATGTGGCTGTCCAATGTACGTGCACATTGTATTCGCTAGAGGCCGTCTTACTGCTGACTACTGTGGACGCCTTAGTTTGCCTTCAATTTCGTGATGGACCTGATACTCTTCATCCAGCCGATCCCGGCTATTTGGTCTCTGCAAGCTGCATCGAGGGCCAGCAAGCTCGTTATCATCTCCATGCTCTCCATGGGATTAGGGCACGTTATACTACCACTCGCGAATCCGCGTCCTGTTGCTAACGCCTCATCCGTAGGATCTGCATCATCACAATCGTGCGCCTGTTTGCCGTTTTGCAAATCAACTCCGACATGACATGTAAGCTGCCTTCCCTGCTGCGTCCACGAACGCCAAGACCGCTGACAATGCCCAACACTCCAGACCAAAACGGCCTGGCCGTCATCTTCTGCGAGACCGAGGTCGCCGCCATACTCATCTGCAGCTGCCTGCCGGCCCTGAACCTGTGCTTGCGCCGCAGCTCTTGGGTCCGCCTCGTGCTCTGCGGCGGCGAGAGGGCCCGCCATAACCGCAACCTCCCGCCCGTCTATGCCCGGTCGGGCCGGTGGCGCCGCCGGACCAACGATACTATGAGCGAGGTGGTGTCGACGGCTGGCGTTGCGGAGCATGGCTTTGGTCCGCGACGGCATCGACGGCGGCCCGGGAGTTCCTGGAGCCTGCGGTACTGCTGGAAGCTCATTTCCAGCGGGGCACGAAGCTCGTCGGCGCGATCGGGAAGCGGGGTTGTAACAGGGAGTACGGGCTCGCCACCCGAGTCGATCATCGAGTTCACGCTCGAGATGGGCGACCTGGAGGCGGCACAGTCGACGGCACAGCCCGCGGGTGCACCGGTTGATTTGCCGGCGGGACACCATCATCAAGGGAGCATTGAGCGGGCGCCCAGTCGGATCACCGTGAGGAGTATGGACATCACGAGCCAGATCGATACGGGGATCCAAGATGAGTATGAGCACAACCGAGGGCTCAGCCACGAGAATGTGAATAGCCAAGGGGGCGTTTCCGCGTGGTTTGAGCAGGTTGTTGGAGGTGATGAGCCGACTTGGCAGAGCAGCCAGACGGTACATTCACCCGTGGACTCCGCAGAGTTCCGAAGCGAGAAGCAGGACAACCGTTACGTCGAAACGCAAGGCGAAACGAACGGGACGGGCACCAAAGACGTCATTCAAGATTGGGCATCGGCCCTCGAACAAAGAGACCGCAGCGATACGGAGGGCGGGGGCACACCAACGCCGGAGTTGGTTACTGGAATCGCTGTCTCGGATCTCGACAAAGGGAGCACGAACATGGCTGACAAAAAAACCACAAATGCGGTCATTCCGAACGGCACAAGCACCTGCAAGACCGCCAGCATCCGGCAGCTCCAAGTCGACATCTAGACCCAGCATAGCGTGGCGTGAGACGACTCGCCAAGGCCAACCTCCGCCAAATTCTCTCGGACACGGGGGCGCCTTGAAAGTCGGTGAACCAACCCCACGACAGCCAACGGTGGCTGGCGAACAAAAAGCACGCTTTTTTGGCGCGAGCGGCCTATAGCAACTCCCACTAGCGCGGCAAGCAACTGGCGTCGTAAAGAAGCAACGGGTCCGAGACCGCCAGTGCGGCACTGAGCTGGGGTGCCGTCGCCCGACCAACCCCTCTAGGGCCGAACATGTCGGGCCGCCACGGCACTAAACCTAATACCTAATGAATAGTGGCGACGCGACTTGCGCTATCCAGTACGGAGCTTGATTTCCGATACTAGCGCATCTTGACAGCTCGTCGATACGAAGATATGCGATATGAAGCTATGGAGTGGGCGAATACATACCATGAGAAAACATAACCCGGCACATGGAAAGCATGGAACGATGGGGATGGCTCTTCAGGGCCTTTGAGGACGGCGATTGATCTTGCCATTTATTAAGTTGTAGACGAACCAATGTGCACACGAACCAATACCCGGCTCAGTCGTCAATAGGCAACACAGTCCTAACACCATCCCTGATTTCGCCTGCGAGGACCCAATGTTAGTGACTGTTCTTACACTGTATCCTATCACTTGAGTGACTTACCTTCGATATAGCTCTTGACCTGGCTGTAGTCCTTGCACACTGCGGAAAGTTAGCTCTGCGCACATCCAACACGTCGGGAAACCTACCATGGTACCCAGCCCAGCTTCCATCGCCTGGTCCGTTGTCGTCGGCGTCTGTCGGCGAGTGCGGCTCCATAGCCATGTCGCCGGCGCACATGATGGCCTGTCGGAGGTAGTCGACGCAGTGGAAGTAGTGCGTGTCCGAGTCCGCGGGCAGGGGGTGGTTGACGCCCGGCTGGAGTGCGGCGTACATGCGGCCCATCATAAACTGCGCCTGTCAGTAGGCTTCTTGGGGAATCTGGAATGGGCTGGCGACATACCACGCAGTGCAGCTGGTGGGTCATGGACGTGGTGAAAAAGGTCGCGTTCTCTTCCGGCCTCCAGCCGTTGCCCTCTGTTTTGTGTTAGTCTCTCCCCGAGCGTGGCTGTTGAGCAGGTGACTGACCAGGCATTATTGTGTTCCACTGGTCGATCGTCTTTTGAGACCAAAATTCGTTGGGGTCTTTGGGGACGTAGGCATAATCGGCGTCCCATTTGGTGATTTTGGTGCGGACTAGGCAAGACGTCAGCAATCACGGGCGCGGTGATATCGCGAGGGGGTGGCCTACATTTCGGTCCCTCGCCGCCAAAGTCTCCTCCCACCTGCAGCGACGCCCGCGGCCTGGCATCGCGCCACAATAGGGCAGCCAGAAGACCGGCGATGATGACCAGAAGCACGGTGTTGGCCACGCGCGCGCAGGCAGCAAGCCATCTTTTGCATCTCGACGTCGTTGTTTTCCGCGTTCGGCCGTCCTGCAGGCTCCGCCAGCCCTGGCCGCTCTTGTGGTCTCTGTCGTTGTCACCGGCAATCGAGTGCTCGTCGACCTCGGTGCTGCTCAGAGGGTCCTCCTCATCAATTGTCTTGTAGTACTTTTCCGACATTTTGTCCGATGGTGTCAAGCGATGCAAATATCAAACGAAAGGATGGACGGTTGGTGATCAACGCCTAGGAACGAAAGTTTATCGATGACCAGCATGATGGGAAGAAGAAGGAAATTGAAGCTTTCGACAGCTGAGAGGAATTCGCTGGGGAAGAAGGACACTCCCGGACTCGTAGCGTTACGAAACATGCAGGGGTCGAGCGGATATAGATCAGGAGTGAGACTCCACGGACGTTGAGATTAACACCATTAGAAGATGACCATGCTCGATGCTGCTGGAAAGCCGCCCATGCTATTTCTTCCCATGGACTACTGTGTACATCCTTCAACAACTTCCTATGACCATCGTTGTGCTATTTTGGCGTGATTGCGAAAATCAAGGCTTGATTTCACTTGGCATCTCGAACAGTAAACTGTGGCGTACCGGGGTGGCCCTGGCACGGGCGCTTCAAACGAGTCCACCTGAGACACTGCCGGCATGTTGAGCCGACGCGTCGCAGTGGATTGGGCAGCTGTTTGTTCAAGATGAACTCGTCACTGCACTACCGCATGCAACACCAGCCTTCGGTTCTCTTGAGACTTGGCTGACAACTGCCAAGCACGGCAGCGGTTGCTTTCCCCCGCCCCTCCCGCCAACCCTGTCAGTTCTGCAAGACAACCGCTACTGACGGCGCCGGAGGTCTTGAGTCGCACGCCGTGATCCTCATGGCAAGCGGTGGAGTGACTCGGACACCGTAGGGCCAGAATCTGCGCTCGAGGTCTCGGTCGACAACCGAGGGCTCCTCCGATTCTACTATGCCGACGACGGCCGGGTGCTGTTGGTAAGAGCAACAACGCTGCAGCCATCGGAAGCCGACTAAGAAGTTTGTCTCCATGTTGGCAAAAGCGCAATGCTATTGCAGCTCGCAGCAACCGGGTGGTCTGACCGAGCTTTGGGTGGGACGTCCATCCGTGTTGCTACGATTTTTAGCCGGTGAGCATTGGACCCCTGTCGCCTGCAAAGACCCTACGTACAGTGGGGTTCAAAAAAAACCTTAACGCGCCAAAAATTCGGCTTTCCTGGCCTTTGACCACCAATTTTATATATAACAATGCCAGCCCAAAAAAA
>JARHUK010001648.1:19247-32886 GCA_031001725.1 Pseudopyricularia javanii | reverse complement strand
GCCCATGAATGTGGAGCTTTTCTTTTTCATTTTTTTCAACAGATTATAATTATGAAATTACCAATATCCTGACAATGCACGAACCGCCCCCCTTTCCAAAAGCGCCTCTATGACCCAGCGGTACAAAAGAAAACATAGAGACAAAAGAAAAGTGAAGCCCTTGGTATACAAACGTAGCATCGTGTAGAAGGTGTTTATGTATGTCATCCTGATGACAGAGTTTAAAAAAGGACAGAGGAATGCAAGTAATACCATACTGCCCTGCGCTCCCTTTTGTTAGGGAGCGACTTGACGTATCGTCTCATAGAAGCTCCTGGGAAACCCATGTGAGATTCCCCACTTTCGAGCAGTTGGAAGCCAACATCTGTCCTTGAGTCGGCAAGGACTGCTTCCGGATGTAAATAAATCGTCACAATCCGAATCCTCTCGACAAGGGTAGGGATACTATCGATCCCGTGGCCTCACAACGACCGAGCCGCCTGAAGCCATTGACCTCAGGCTCCCCGAGGAAGTCTGGCTGACCGCGTATGGATGTCTGGTCTGCGCGAAGCTGGTAACGATGTTGCCGGACCCGCCCCCCGACGGCGTCCTCGAATATTGCACTGCTTCTGGTGTTGATGATGCTGATGATGATGAAAATGCCGCCTCCAGCGCCGCGGCGACCCTAATCCTGGCCGAGGGCGACCTGCCATGCATCCTCCTCATGTCCTTTGGCGTCGTCGGCGCAGTCCGGTACTGCCATGATCCGTTGCGCACCGCTGCGCTGCCGGCGTGAGGGTTGTGTGGCCTTCGGAGTCGTCGGTGGCGATGTCTGATTTGTGACGCGTTGCTGCTGCCGGAGGAGCCAGATGATCCTGTTTCTGCTGAACTATCCGTCCGCATGGACATGGACGGGCTAGAGCTGCGCGGCGTCGATGCACCGTGTGCCCTCAGCCTCGTGACACTGCCGTCGCTTGCAACAGGGCCTCCGAAGCTGCTTGGGGTTGCAGTGGCTGCTGGCGCGTCGTCATCTATGTCCATATCGCTCGACCGTCTCCTTGATCCGATTTCGTCGTAGCCGCCACCACTACGGTGTTCCGAGTTGCCGTCCTCGTCGTGTCCGTCGTTATTGTACATGAGCGTTGGATCAAGCGGCACCATCGACCGCAAGAGGTCTGCAAACAGACGCATGAGCTCGCGAAAGCGACTTGCCGACAGCGGCCGCGTCGAGAAACGAGCATGCTCATATGCAACGAGAAACTCGGATGCCGTCTGCGAAGGCGGCACGACCCGCAGCTCAGCCAGAGTGGCGAGGTATTCGTGCATCCCTAGACTTCCACGCTGGAGCAGTGAGACCGCTTCAGGATCGGGCATTCCCGTAATTTGTGAATGTGCTGGTTGGTGTCCATCGCCGCCCTCAGAAGTTCCAGTAGATAGAGGAACTTGCGGCACTAGGGTTAGCGCCTTGGCCTCGATGAGGTTTGCCAGTTCCGATATGACTGCGCCGTATTCAAGCGCAGGGAAGTCGGGCGAGAGAGGCGAGCCCCAGCCATTATGCTCGATTTCACCCCAGACTGGCTTGTGTGGGGGCAGGTTGATGCCCATCTCGCTCTCTACCGTTGCCAGTTTTTTCAGCGTCAAAAACTTGAACCTCTTCTTCTCCTGACCTTTTGGCGACCCGGATCGACCGCCGTCCGAGGTGACGCCTGTTGACGACTCATTTTGTCCTCCTTGGTATTGACCCCCGTGCACACCATACGGTGCCGCCAACGAAGGCGGAAGCACACGCGGCCTTGCGTCAAAGGCTGTCGCGGCACTCCGACTCAGTCCCACCACAATCATCTTGCGCACCCGGGACGGCACATCCCCCTTGTCAATCGGGATCCTCGACCGCGGGATGGCAGCCAAAACTCCCCGGTTGATCCATAGTCGCATCGAGTAGACGAAGGAGACGATCAGGACCGTGACCAGATAGCCGGCCGAGAGCACAATGACGAAGAACTCATGCTTGGGCCCGACCCAGAGCGACTGGTAGATGATGTCGGCCGGCGAGCCCAGCAATATGATGAGGAGGAGGACGTAGAGGAGGAGATAGAAGGTTTTGTACACGATGCGGAACACTCGGGTTGCTGACAGCATCGTGTTTGCAAACGCATGCCGTCGTATCCCGAGTGATTATTATTGATGCGTGTCTTTGATGGTCGAGATATCAATGTCGGTGTAATTCGATGCTTGTCGCGTGCAAATTGCTTCTGGCCGCAAATCCACCGCCGTAGTAATGAAACTGAGCGCTGGCGCACTTGAAGGTAGCATGGCTATGTGGTCGGGCACGTCGACGGCATGAGTCCGAGGCAAGTCGTGATTAGAATGAACGATGTCGAGTGTTGTCGTCGGTTCGTCAATCGCGAGCATGTGCTCTCGTGTTGTTGTCGGGTCAGGCGGAGAGGTGACGGTGACAGCAACTAAGCTTAACTACCTTAGCTGGTCAGCAAGACAAGATGAGATGGTTACCGGGCAAGGGAGGGCGCAGTAACTTGTTTATTCGATCGTCCCAGCCGTTGTGCCGACGGCGCCACGCCAAGGCAACCAGGATGGCTCGGACCCACCCTCATGCATTGCATACAACAGATTAAAAAGTAATATCGCCTGCCCCTAGATTTCGTTTCTCGGCCCAGCATAAATGCATGTGGGTGGATACAGGTTCACAACAACAACAACAACACATACCTAGGTAGTCAACACATCATAGTCCATATGCAATAGGGGGTTGAGGTATCTTTGCCCGAGAGTCTATGAGAAATGAGAAAGACGCCCGAGGACATTCACAAATGTTAGGAATTACGTTGCATTGATCCCATTGGTACATGGGCCTCGCTTTTAGTCTACTCGTCCATGAAGCCGTGCAGACCATCTCTAAACATCGACGTCGCTTTTCATCCTCATCGCAGTTCCTCCATCTCTGGGGAGGCTGGTTTAGCTCCCTTCTTTGCCTGCGGCACGGGCTCGACCGCCGCCTCCGCCACCCCTATCGCCTCGCGCGCTAGGCGCATGTCCGTCAAGGTGAGTCTCAAATCGCGCCTGTACGGCTCAAAGCTCAAAAGGAGCTCTGACAGTGCGTCTCGGAGCACCTCCAATACCTGCTCGACCTCTGCGCATCTCCTCTGCTTCTGGATGTCTGTCCAGTGGAATGGCAGGCTATTTTTGAAGTTGTCCAGTTTTTGAGTAACAGACGTGAGGCTGCGGATGATAGACGCTACATCACGCTGGACGTTGCCGTACTTGTCCTCCTGGAGACTGCGCACAGCCAATTGACTCAGTGCAACCATAGCGTTGATATACAAGCTCGGCTCGCCGTAAGGAGAGCTGAAGACGGCTCCAATAAGTCTCCGACTGAAACCCTGTCGAAGGGGCCAACCGACGGGCGAGGTAAGAATTTCGCGGATGTACCGTTGGAATGGATACTGCGGCTCATCTGAGACTGCCAGCTGATTCCTCATCTCGAGAAGCTTTTGCTTAGCTTCCCCGGCAGCTTTCCCCACATCGTCAAGTCGAGACGACCTGCTCGGGTCCCGTGCTAGCTTGTCGACGTACTTTTCGACCTCGGCCCTGAACGGGTTCTTCGAAGAGACAAGCTCAATAGGGTCGTTCTTTGGTTGCTGTGAGGCTCGCTGTCCTCCCTGGGTAACCGTTGTGTCGTCGAGTGCCTCGGATGAAATCGCTGGCTCTGGCGCCTTGCCGTAGTTGTCGATGTTGGACTCCATCTCCTGGATGACCTCGAGGCAGACTTTAAAGACCTGTGACCACATGGGTCCTTCCTTGCGGTCGATGTCTTCATAAATGGCTTTACGCCTGACATCAAAATCGCAGGCAATGAGGGCCAGTTCCCACATGGCAAAACACTGTAAGGATGACAAGCGAGTTAGCATTCTGCCCAAGGCGCCCGCGGTATCATCACAATTACCTTGATGGGGAGCTTTTTGCTCTTCAGTCCGTTCAAGAGACTCCCGTTGGGGTCCTTCGAATCTGATGTTAAGGGCTTGGCGTTCTTAATGGGCTCACGGGTAAGCAGTATCGAGAAAGCGGAATTACCCGAAATCCAGATCATGGAAAGCAGGAAAGTAGAGATGGCGCAGCGGAGGAGCAGCCAGAAACTGAACGGTAGGGTAGGCGGCGCAAGGTTAATGTGGGTGAGGCTGTAGAACGGGCGGAACATGGAGAGCGCAAATCCCCAGACCGTGGATCGAAGGAACAGAGGGTATATGACGGCGCTCAAGACAACAGTCCTAAGCGAAGCAGAGAGCGAATCCATAACGATCGCTGGCAACTGCTCTCCAAACTTCTTGAGTTGGCTTCCAGTGTCGACTGCCTGGGTCTTCACCTCATTGCTCTCCTTGCGCGGCTTGGCACAACCAAGTGTGAGGCGATCTTGATCATAATAGATGTGCGAGATTGCCTGGTAGATGCCAAAGATGACGAAGTGGACAGTGACGAATACCGGTTTCTCGTTCAGTCTCGGTCGGTCGCCGTTGTAGTACGTGATCCAGTCGAGGTTGGCCGAGGAAGGAACCGACTTGAGGTAGATTTGGCTGAAAAGCCAGCTCGAGAGAACATAGGAGACGACAGCCTCGAGAGTCTGGAGTTGGAGGGCATATTTCTGAACGGTCTCAAGTCCCGAGTTCGAGATTCTGATGCCCACATGGTATTGAGCGATTCGCAGGATGAGGATGAGCATGCCACTGATGAAGAGGAAGAAGGCTCGAATGCCGGCGGGCCCAATGGGAAACCACGTCCAGAGAACTATGTGGTCCAGACAAGTCAAACGTTAGCAAATAATAACAGGATGGCTGCTACGCGGCACCGCAAAGTCCTGCAAGCTGCTGGCGCACTACTCACATGAATTCCATCTTCCCAACAGAACAGCCTCGATGTACGCGATGGCGAGAATGACTGTGGCCGTGGAAGAAAACCTTCTGTGGAGGGCGGGTTGGAGGAAGTCCTTATAAGGGGCCCGTCTGAAGGTGGGCGGCGCCATCTTGACGGCGCATGCTTCGTAGCCTCGTATATATGTGGTGTGGGTAGGTGCGGTTGTCGCCCGCATGCATGTAAATACTGAAAAGATTTGGAGACCGACTGGTCGCGCTACAAACCCACAACAGGTCGCGCCACGCTAAGATAGAGAGGACACCATTATCAGGCAGGAGAAATACGCAGTGGAGCACAAGGCCAGCCGCAACGGCCCACTTTAAGCTCGCCAAGTTATTCGTGATTGGCCAGCCCCGCACCTGTTGACGCAATCTCAGCCACACCTCGAAGGCAGCCGACCGGCCACTATCTGCGCCGGATGTCCTGGCCTAATACGCCGGCGTCACCCATTCGTTTCATTCAATCATCAACAGCGCCAATCCCAGATCAGTCAATATCTGGACAAACAAATTAATACACCACGTCAGATCGCGTCAGTTCGGCTCACGCTGGGTATTGCCCTCCCAAATCTACGCCATGTCCTTCGATCAACTATCATCCCTCGAGGCCCAGCAGCGACCGGGGAATAACAGCCGCGGCTATGTCGACAATCCAGGCTTCCAGCGTTTGTCGCAAGACCTGAACAATCAGCTTTTCAAAGTCAACGGAAATATCTCTCGGCTGGGCACTGAGATCAGCCACCTGGGCACCCGGCGAGACACTGCCCGTGTCAGGGAGCGGGTTCACGATCTGCTTGAGGAGTCGAGGGAGACATTCAGGCAATTGGGAGAGGGAGTGAAGAAGCTACAGGCATGGGAGGACGTTACGGTATGAATTTTCCTAGGGCCACTACGTTGGATTCTGAAGCTTACTCGAGTCTGCTGCATAGCCAACCCAAAAGTACACACAACAAAAGGTTTCGCGCGAGGTCCAGGCTTCCTTGCAAGAGTTCCAACACCTTCAACGCCAGGCCCTCGACAAGCAAAGGGCATCCGTGAGCGCCGCAAAGGCAGCCACAGATGAGGAAGGCGCCGCACGAGGCGCAGGCGAGGAGGGCCAGTATCTTGAGCAACAACAGCAGCAAGAAGTTCTCAGGCTCGCACCGCAAGACGAGGTTGACTTTCAGGAGGCCCTGATCATCGAGCGTGAAGAGGAGATTCGCAACATTGAGCAAGGAGTCAACGATCTCAACGTTCTGTTCTCACAAGTCGCGCAGATTGTTTCGGAGCAGGGCGAACAGCTTAATACGATAGTCGACAACGTCGAGAATGTGAGGACAGACACTCGGGGTGCTGACTACGAGCTACGGAGCGCCGCGAGATATCAGAAGAACGCCAGGAGTAAGGCATGCTGTTTGCTCCTGATCTTGTCGGTCATTCTTACTATCGTTCTACTCGCTATTTTCCTTGGGTAACAACGCAGTGATGAATAGCGGCCGAGTTTGATGGTCTGTCTGGCGTGCACATATATACTGCACAGCCACGTTTTCACTGTGTACTCTCATTCATCACCTGGCGTTCACGGAGTCCTTCTTTCATGATTAATTCTCTTTTCCTTTTCTTTCCTTTGTATCGACGAGGTATTGCTCGGGTGTTGTACATTTCTAGCCATATCTATACCGCAAATTCCCAGGGGAGCCTTCTATTTGAGTACATCTGCCGTCTTCTTGTCTTTATCTGGCCGTGGCAGCAACATGATGCGATCTTGGCCCTGGCACCGGGTGGCGATGGGCTTTGGCAGCGGCATACGCTTCCCCACTAAACTTCTAAACAACATGGAAATTCCAGATGAGCAGATCCAGTAAATATGCAACGCTGCTGGAAACCCCATGGTAGCAGGGCCAATGGCCACGGAGAAAATCAACAAGGCTCGACGCAAGCTTTTCTGCATTCTGCCTCTTTTTGACTGTGGCAGCGCGGTCCCTGTTGGTGATGCATCACCGGCCAGCAGCTCCCGGGCCTTAGCGATGCTCGTTGGGAGCAGGCCAAAGTTTGCGGCGATGGTCAATGATAGAACCCACGGCAAAAGGTGATAGGGGTCAGCAACCAGCAGGTCGGGGAACCACATGATCCCGCCCGTCGCGAGGGACGGTTCCAGCGTAGTTGCAGCCGGGATTATGGAGTCTGATACCGTGCTGATGCTGGATGCCAAGGTCGGTTCTACCACCGTAGGGGCAGCATCGGCAAGCGATCCAGAGGCCGGGGACTTTGCGGCGATTGCAGCGGCACGAGCGGCCTCGTCCTTCTCGAAGAAAAGGGAGCCGAGTATGCCCAGGGGCCCGCCACATAGCCTCCTGAGTGACTCCATGATACCAAGCCAGAGTGGCAGGGTGAGTATAGCACCCGTGACCCTCCATTGCTGAAGGCCGAACTCGCGATAGATTTTCTTCTGCTTCCTGAAGACCTTCTTCTCGACCTCGGTCACCAGCTGGTCCGGCGTCTTCCCCGGCGAAGGGGGTGTCGCTTTTGCGATACGGGCATGCCACGCGTAGATTAGCGGTGCAACCTCTACGCGACGCTGCTCTATGCGCCTTGCGTATATTGTGAAGGGTAGACGGGCGAAGTTGACGCCCAGGGCCACGAGGGCAATGGTGAGGTACCAAGGCGTGCCGGTCAGCATGTGGAACGTCGTGATGAGTTCCTGTGTCTGCGTGACTGCAGCCTCAACAAAGGTCCTCTTGGTTGTATATGAGCCAAGAGCATGTCTAATCCTAGACGTGGCCGACCCATTGGACTGGAGCGGGTTGAGGTGTGGCAGGCCTTGAGGAGGATAATGTGAGAGTTTGCCTCTGAAGTGGCGTGGGATTTGTGCCGAAAACATCTTGGGCAAGTAAATCTCGATCTAGAAGACCCCTCAGCTCATGCGGTCATCTCCGCGCTTGACTGTTGGCACATGACATTGATGGGAAGGAGGGGACTTTGTTCTTTTAGACTGTTTTCATGGGCTTTAAAACGGGTTTGGTAGTTCTCATCCCATGTGGTACTACTGAATTATTCTGCAGTAGACCTCAAAGTGCGGCACTGAAAAGCTGCTTGCTTGACAGCTGTGGGTCTGTTGGGTTGCATCGCCAAGCTCCACTGATCGCACAAAGCGGGGGCAGCTGCATCACCTTAAGCTCTCCCCAGCTACAATAGGTACGTGGACACAATCAGCACTGGCACTGGTCAAATCAAATCGTGTGATACCATACAATCGTCTCTAAACATCCAACCAGCAGACCACTCGGAGCACTCCCTCTATCTTGTGGCAGCTGGCCTGGAGCTTCCTGCAGATCAACCGGCATGCCCACTGTTAATCCTTGGCTGAGCCGAAGACCTTCCCACCAGTTCGACTATTTCCCATTCTAATCAAATCGTCTTGTTCTCAGCCCAACCTCAGCTGCTGCTCGCCTTCCCAAGGCTCCCCCACCCGCGGGGTTTATCGACTACATCGTCGTCTACCTACTCGCGACCTCGGCCCACGCGCACTTCCTCTTACCAGGCCATCACCCCTGCCCGTCAGCGAACTAGCTATGGACGACTTTGACGATAGCGGAAAGTGCGCCTCAGGCTCGCCGTCATCACCACTATCGTCAGGATCCACCTGCTCCGGCCCCAAAGACAGCTCCTCCTCGTACATCACGACCGCCACCGCAACCATACTCGCGATGCCTTTGCTCTACTTCTTCTTGCTCCTGTGGGTCTGGAGGGCGCTGGGATCGGTGCTCGGCTGGTACCTCAAGCGCAAGACTGAGGGCCGCCGCGCGCAGCTCCTCGATATTATGACAGAGGACGAGCGCCGATTCGCGGAGGCTGCGCAAGGGGAGAGCAAGAGCAAATCTGACGATGTGGGCAAGGGCGGGCAGGAGTGGGATGGGATCGTGGGGTTTTTCCATCCGTTCTGGTTCGTTCTTCTTTTGTTGTCCCCGCTTCCATTGCCTACGTCATCTGAATATCCAGTTTACTAACAACATTCATGCAGCAACGCCGGAGGAGGTGGTGAGAGAGTCCTGTGGGCTGCCATCCGTGCTACACAACAGAGGTGGCCAAAGGCAAAGTGCGTGGTGTATACTGGCGACCACGATGTCAACAAGGAGGCTATACTTTCCAGGGTTGAGGTTTGTAAGCCCACAGCAGAGCTTCGGTGGCCATCGCTGACCCGATCGAATCTCGCAGAGCCGATTCAATATCAACCTCCATCCACCGACAGTCCAGTTTCTCTACCTCTCGACTAGACACTGGGTCCTCGCCTCAACTTGGCCTCACTTCACACTCGCCGGGCAGTCTTTTGGATCGATAATCATGGCGTGGGATGCGTTCTCGCTTCTTGCGCCCGATATCTTCGTCGACACGATGGGCTATGCATTTGCCCTGGGGCTCTGCAGGTGGCTATTCCGCTCCATGCCTACGGGCGCATACGTACACTACCCCACCATCTCGACCGATATGCTTGATTCCTTGAACCCCGAGTCCGCCGTGGGTTCCCAGGGCGTCAACGCCGGCAAGGGGGTTGGAACTCGGGGAACTGTGAAGAAGATTTACTGGGAACTCTTTGCGAAAGTGTACTGCTGGATGGGTGCCTCGATTGACGTGGTGATGACCAACTCGTCCTGGACGCAGAACCACATACAGAAGCTCTGGGGCCCGCTCCGTAACGCGAGGAAAGGCGGCCGACCCAACAACCCTGTGGCGGTAGTCTACCCACCTGTGGCAGTCAGTGAGCTTGAGCAGGAGGTCGAAGTTTCCGTAGACAGCGAAAGCCGACGGGAGAAGGCGCTGTTGTACATTGCGCAGTTCAGGCCGGAGAAGAATCACCAGCTCATCATCCAGGCGTTTGCCGAGTTCGTCAAGAGCGGCTCGGACGTCGCTGAAGGTACGAAGCTGGTTCTCATTGGCAGCGTGCGGGACGACAGCGACTCGAAGCGCGTGTACCAGCTCCGCCTGCTGGTCAACGAGCTGCGTATCAAGGACCGGGTCGAGTTCCACCTCGATGCCCCCTGGCCTCGAATCCTTGAGTGGCTCCGGAAAGCGTCGGTCGGGGTCAATGGCATGTGGAATGAGCACTTTGGAATTGGCGTCGTCGAGTACCAGGCTGCCGGACTCATTTCCGTAGTGCACAATAGCGGCGGCCCGAAGCTGGACATTGTTACCGAGATCGACGGAGAGCCGACTGGTCAGTTTACCCCTAGATCCTATGGCTGTTTTGTTGACCGTGCAACATTTACTGACTACACACCTTGGATTTGCAGGCTTTCATGCTGCCACGTCGACAGAGTTTGCCCAAGGCTTCCACAAGGCACTTTCTCATCCCGATCCTTTTGCAATCAGGGAACGGGCGAGGAAGTCTGCTAAGCGCTTTACCGAGGAGGAGTTTGCCAAGAAGTGGGTTGGCCAGATGGAGAAGCTGGTTGCGCTTTGTTGATTACCAGCTGCTAGTGAAATCTCACTAACTCTCCTATTTTACTCTCTTCGAAACTTTGTATGAGATTATCTCTTTTTTTCTTTCGTTTGACTTTTGACGCAAGGCATGGGTATGGAGTTGTGCCGGGAGAATCAAACAGCAGAGCGACAGGACACAGATACCCGTTTTCTACTAGACTATAGATTCAGATCCCAATGTTTCTTACTCCCCTTAGACCTGCTCCGTAACCATAACATGGTGCTCCAATATCGTCGTATCACTGGCTCTGTTGTCTTTCTTCGAATTAATGACACTCAGTACTAGTCATATTGGCAGATGCGAGTTGGTCCAGCCCGCATGCCCCTTTGGGATATTGGTTAGCGTGAAAGTGTCTCTTTTTGGCTGCTTCGGGTGATATGGCAGCTCGTATCAGTGCTATATGGGAACTGAAGACATGGTTCTATTTTTTATATCTGGTGTGAAAATTGAGATCCATGTACCAAGTTATCGTAGCTAGTCAACATTCACCCACTGGGTGTCCACCTAAGGGTATCTTGACATATATGCATCAAGGTTTACACGGCCAAACAAATTGACTATATACTCAACCCACCGCTGTTCTTTTGCCTCGTCTCCCGCGCGGGCACCAGCGTCCCATCCGGGAGCCGCTGCACGGCCTGCACGGAAGAGTATATCGGCGGCACCCAAGTCACGTCGTGGCCCTTGGCCGCCATGTCCGCCACGGTGCCGTTGTCGAACCCCCACTCGAAGAAGGTGACGTTGGGCATGAGCTGGTCGTGCAGCCGCGGCCGGTCAACGGCCTCGACGGCGCCCATTCCTTGCTCCAGCACGCGCCACGCGACCTGGCACGTGGCGCTGAGGATGCGCGACCCGCCCGCGGCGCCGACGCTCAGCGCGAGGCTGCCGTCCGACAGGCGCTCGGCGATCAGGGGGGTCACAGAGGAGAGGGGCCGCTTGCCTGGGCGGATGTAGTTTGGCACGCTCGGCTCGAAGCCAAACTCGTTGCGCTGGCCCGGTATGCTGAAGTCGTTCATCTCGTTGTTGAGGATGATGCCCGTGTCGGGCGTCATGAGCAGCGACCCGAAGAGGAGGTTGACGGTCGTCGTGCTGGTCACGGTCATGCCCGATGCGTCGGCCGTCACCATGTGCGACGTGCCGTGGCCTGGGTTGGCGTAGCTGCGTTGTCTTTTACGGCCGCCGGACGGCTCCGGGTCGTAGGCCTCGACGGGCTGGGTGGCGGCGTCGTCGATGCGGGCGCGGCGGGCGGCGGCGGCGCCGTCGGCGAGCAGGCGGGACTCGAGCTCGTGCACGTGCGGGACGAAGGCCGGGTCGCCGAGGGTGTGGCGGGCGCTGTAGCCGAAGCGGAGGGCCTCGGCGATGCGGTGGGTCGTGAGGTTGGTGTTCTCCGGAGTCGCGGCCAGTTCGGACGACGGGTACTGCTCCAGCGTCTTGAGGATGGAGAGGCAGACGGCGCCGCTGGTGGGCGAGGGAGTCGACCAGACCTTGTAGCCCCTGAAGTTGACGCTTACGGGACGCGGGGTCGAGACCTTGTAGCTTGCGAGGTCGGCGAGGGTCATTGTGCCGTTGTTGCCCTGGATGATGTCGATCATGGATTTCGCTAGAAAATATAGTTAGCGAGGACTTCTCTGTACTGTATCCTTGTCCATGTACAGGTCTGGGAACTTGCCGATTTCGCCTTTGTAAAACACGTCTACGCCATGATGCGCAATCTTCTCCAGAGTACTGGTGACGAGACTTGGGGTAAGTAAAAACGAAAATCATGTGCCGATACATAGGGTCCACATACTTGGCCAGCCGTTTCCTCGTAAGGATGTCTCCAAGGCCGATCAAGGTTCCTATACTGCGGTTAGCTAGGCTTCTTGAGGCTTTTTGGGGGTGGATAATTGGTATGATCTGCTAACCATTCGGCGCAAAGTCTTGTGACCACGATGGGTCCTCAACGAGAAAGTTTACCGGGGCATACGATATCGCAGCATCCATGTACCGCACGAGGTCCTCGTTCACTGGGAACCCATAGCGAGCAACTTTCACTGCCGGAAGAACAACAGACCTCCAGGGGAGAGACTATTTCATGTCAGCCTCATGTTTTTTTTTCACATGTGCTTTCACTAATGGAAGCTGCCACATACCCCGTATTTCGTGTGCAAGTACTCAAGACCCCTGAGTTCGCCCGGAACGCCAACGGCCAGGCCGCCAAAGACGCTCCCTTTGACGTTGCCCTGGTACATGTCCTCGTGGGCTGCGGCCGGCGCAGTCTCCCTGTAGTCGATGACCTCGTACTCACCGTCGGGGCCGCGGACGAGCATGAAGCCGCCGCCGCCGATACCGCTGTGGTACATGCCCGTGACGCCCACGCAGAGGTTGGTGCCGACCATGGCGTCGGCGGCGTTACCCTAAGGGGGGAGAGAGAGAAGGGGTTAGTGTTCACTTTCATGGGGTAGATGGGGCTCGCGAGACACATACTCCGCGGGCGAGAAGGTCGATGCCGATTTGGGAGCATATTTTGGACTCGCTTGCCACTGCGCCCTTTGATCCGGCACTGCCGGAGCCAGTTAACGGCAGCTGGAGGTTGTATGCAGAGGATAGTTGCCAGTGAGATATCCATAGGAGCAGCGCCAGTGGCAGGCGGGCTCTTAGGGGCGCTAATTGCGAAATGGGATGTTAACATTGTCTGTATTGTATGTTGGGTGGGAGAGTTCAGGCTGGATGGCTGTAGATAGAGAGGTCGTACCCATTGGTGCGATATCGGTAGCACGTACAAGCGCCGCCTATTTATCTATCGTCTTGAGTATAGATGAAATTTACTGAAAAGTCATAGATTATACCCAGATGAAGATGAGATGCCAGCATTGGATGAGGGCAAGAGAGAGAGGGTTTGATCAAGATTGGATTTGTAATTTTAATTCTATTTCTATTTCTATTTCGGACCTGACACTGACAGATTTCAAGCTGCGATAAGTGTTTCCTCCCTCGTGGCTTGGTATCAGACCCGCGCCGATCCTACGGCTTGCTGGGATTGGTGTGCTTATGATGGTGGCCTCATGACCAGCAACCTGGGAGTGACTGCAGTGTCTTTTCAACAGAGGGATAACGTGGTATTCAGGCTAGATTAGCCATCTTTGCAACCAACATGCAATGCAGGATTTAAACATACGAAATCAATTGAACTGCATCTAATTCTAATTAATAAATCTTCGGGTTTGGGGGGTGTTTATTCTATGGGTGGCCGAATTGAACCAATCAGAAAAAACCACCAAATGTACCAATCCATACGCTC
>JARHUK010001648.1:8258-19196 GCA_031001725.1 Pseudopyricularia javanii | reverse complement strand
AAAAAAAAAAAAATACAAACAGAAAAAAAAAACGGGCTCAAGAAATCTCAAGGTAGATTTCACATTCCTAATCCCCTGTTCATGCTTCTCCCATGTCAAGCCTGTGGCTCCGTTACGCTGGTAGAGCCTGCAAATTGAGATTATCCCAAGCCAACAACTTCTCCAGGGACAAACTTCAAAGACACCCTTTTGCTTCATCAACATCACGGTGGAACCACGGCACCCGTATTGGTTCTAGGCCAGGTATGGATTCAGCTGCATCTCAGCCGGTGCTCGGGGGAGACGCCGCCATCAAAGCGGACGACCCCGGTGCAGACTCGGCATGGGACAAGCTCGTCGAAGCGTCAAAGGCCCAGGCAGACGCCCAGGGAGGAAAGGGAGACGGCAACTCAAATCACAAGAAGCGAGTGGCCAAGACGCCACCTAAATTCGAGCCCAAGAAACGGAAACCCATCCCGGAGGGCGCCGACCAGTTCGGCCTTTCGAAGAGGGAGAGGGCCAGGCTCCGGAAAAAGGGCCTGCTCACTGTGAACGAAGGAGTGCGCGAGGATGTCCTGGAACAGGATCTCAAGGACCTCATGGCCAAGCTGGAAATCGACGCCGCCAATGTGGACTGTAGCGTCACCTCCGCCGAGGCACAACCGTCCGCAAAGACCGGCCTCCCAGCGCTTGGCAGCGAGGTCGACGTCAAGGTGCTCGAGCTGTCATCCACCGGCGAAGGCCTAGCTGTCCAAGAGGGCTCGAACCATATATTCGTCGTGCACTTCGTGGTCCCTGGCGACGTGGTAAAGGTCAAGGTCTTCAGCCACCAAAAGTCCCATATAGTGGCCGACTTTTTGTCCGTCGTGACCCCTTCGCCCGCCCGCGACGACAGCAGGGTCAAGTGTTCTTACTTTTCCCGCTGTGGCGGGTGCCAGTTCCAGCCAATGTCGTACGAGGACCAGCTCGCCCACAAGCGCAAGGTTGTAGAGAAGGCCTTCAAGAACTTCTCCGACGTTCCCCCCGAGCTCATCCCACCCGTAGGAGAAACGATCGGGAGCCCGATCCAGTACGGCTACCGCACCAAGCTGACGCCGCACTACGACCAACCGCCGGGTGCTAGGCGGAAACACGGGCCTCCGGCTCGGTATGATGCGCTTCCCCCGGTCGGCTTCCAGGCCAAGGGTAAGAAGGTGGTCATCGACATTGAGGATTGCCCCATCGCCACCGAGATAGTCAACAAAGGCATGCAGAGGGAGCGTGCGCGTGTGGCACAAGAGTACAAATCCTACTCAAACGGCGCGACCATCCTGTGCCGCGAGAGCACCGAGAGGTTCTACAAGAACGAAGGGAAGCCCATCCCAGAATCGACACCTGACGATCAAGTCAGGATCGAGACCGACGACTATGTCGACGTCAAGTCCTGCGTGACCTCGAGCAACAAGCTGGCGACCGAGTACGTCGACAAGTACATCTTCAAGAACACGGCGGGAGCCTTCTTCCAAAACAACAACGCAATCCTCCCCCTACTCACCGGCTACGTTCGTGAGAACACCATGACGTACGACAGCGACGGAAAGCCCCTGATCCGAAACCTCATCGACGCCTACTGCGGCTCGGGATTGTTCGCAGTCACGTGTGCACCCATGTTCAATACCCAGGAAGTCCAGGGTCGCACTATAGGCGTCGACATCGACCCCCGATCCATCGCGCAAGCCAGGGAAAATGCCGAGATGAACGGCTACAAGTCGGGCCAATGCGAGTTCATTGCGGCCGACGCCCCCGAGCTTTTCAAGGACCTGTCCAGCTACAACCCCGACGAGACGGCCATGGTCATCGACCCCCCGCGCAAGGGGTGCGACGCGTCCTTCCTGTCCCAGCTGCTCGTCTTCAAGCCGAAGCGCCTGGTCTACGTCAGCTGCAACGTCCACACCCAGGCCCGGGATGTCGGGATTTTGGTCCGGGGCCACGTCGATGGCAGGCCCGCTCCCAAGGGTGGAGCGCGGTACAGGCTCGAGAGCGTCCGTGGCTTCGACTTGTTTCCCCAGACGAGCCACGTAGAGGGCGTGGCGGTGCTGATCAGGGTGGATGAGGATGCCGGCGCCGATGTTGCTGTGCCGGCGTAAAACAGCTAGCAGTCTGGGGGTTGTGATACACCAGCCGTGTCATCATATCTTCTCTTCCATCTAAACTTTCCCCTAGAAAAGCAACAGTAATTACAGCATAGCACTAATGCTGCTTATTTATCAAAGCTCTCAAGCTGTTACGCGCAACTTTATGAAATGACGAGTTCCCTTCATATTCAGCAATAGTTACACTAACAACAGTATATGGAGAACGATTCACCCCTTCGCCCGGGTCGCTCGATAATACTCTGCCAAAATGCCCCAGCCAACTTTACCGCCACCGTTCGCCAAAACACCATCGCATCTTCAAAGGCTGCGCACAATCACCCCTCGCTAAAAAGAAATTCACAACAACCAAAATCACCCCTTACCCTCAAAAACAACAATCACTTGCTCGTGTCCAGCACATACCTCCCCACGATCTTGCCCTCCTGCATCAGGTCAAACACCTTTTGCAGCTCGCTCAGCCCGACGATCTTGTACGGCGCCTTGATCAGCCCCCTGGCGAAGAAGTCCAGCGCCTCGGCCGTGTCCTGCCGGTTGCCCACGTAGCTGCCCTTGATGGTGACCATGCGCGTCACCGTGTCCAGCACGTTGGCCTTGAGCTCCGCCCCGGCCGGCAGGCCGATGCACGCCACGGTGCCCCGCGGCCGGATGTACTCGGCCGCCTGCTGGAACGGCCTCGTCGTGACTGCCAGCAGCAGCGCGGCGTGCGGGCCCAGCCCGTCGGGCGTCGCGGCCTTGACGTCGGCCACGACGTCGGCCGACGAGGCAAAGTCCACAAAGGCGTCGGCGCCCAGCTCCCCCGTGCACACGCGCCGCTTGTCCTCGCCCGTGTCGATGGCGATGGCCCGCAGGCCCATGGCCCGCGCGTACTGCAGTGCCATGGCGCCCAGCCCTCCGCCGGCGCCCACGACGGCGACCCACTGGCCCGGCCGCGCGCCCGTCTCCTTGAGGCCGCGGTACACCGTTATCCCCGCGCAGAGCACGGGCGCGACGGCGTCGAGGGCCACGCCGTCGGGGATGCGGGCCACGTGGGCCGCCTTGCCGATCGCATACTGCTGGAACGACCCGTCCACCGTGTAGCCCGACAGCAGGGACTTGGGGCAGAGCATCTCGAGCGCGGACCGGCAAAAGTCGCAGTCAAGGCAGGAGCCGTTGATCCACTTGATGCCGACGCGGTCGCCGACGTCGACCTCGGTCACGAGGGAGCCGCGGGACACCACGACGCCCGCGCCCTCGTGTCCGCCTACCAGGGGAAGTTTGCTCTCCATCGGCCAGTCGCCCAGCAGGGTGTGCAGATCCGTGTGGCAGACGCCCGAGTATTTGATGTTTATTAGAACCTCGTCTGGGCCGGGCTGGGGCACAGGGATCTTTTTGTAGACGAGGGCTGGTTTTTTTTTCTCTTGGTCAGCGCGTTTTCCCATGCGTTTCTTCTTTCCTAAGCAGTGCTGGCAGCTGTCTGTCCACTGTTTGGCCGAGTTGACTTACGCCCGCCGGTGTTCTCAATCACCTGCGCCCATTGCTCTGTGGGAACTTCTGCCATGATGTCTGGGCCCGCTCGAAGATGTCCGGTTTTGGGTTTGGGTGGTCTGAGAGTATGGGTAGTAGAAACGGAGATGGGCGGGACAGCAACGTGGGAACTATATATTGAGAATCACAAGAGCACCACGAGTTCAAGGAGTTTTGCGAGAAAAAGATGTGAAAGGATGATGATAAAAAGTCAAGATGAAACGATGAATAGGTGAACTTGGCAACAGTCTCAACGACCAAACAGCCTACTACTTGTACTAACAGACTTGCGAGCGCATGGCCGAGGTTCCCCCCGCGTGGAGGACGGCCTGATTCGGCAAGACGTACAGCTCCAGGGGAGACAAAGACGATCGTCCCCAAAAAGCAAAGAGACCCTATTTTCTGTAAACCGACCTAAGCTCGGCAGATCTTCCTTCGGACCAAAGGGCACAAACGGCTTTACAGCAAACCTGTTGCTGCTGCTGTGCTAGTGCTGCATGACGCACTTGCTTGTTGTCGTTTGTCTTTTATTCCCCACACTGCAGGCCTGCATGCGGGGGAAAGAAGCTTCAGATTGACACCAACATATCCGGGTATACCCATCGAGTATAGTATGCCCTGGTTTGTCCTTGGTTGTATACTTGATACGAAGTAGTTGGTAGGATTTGACTGGCTCCTTGTACGTCGCCCATCCACCATCCGTCCCGCCGCGGGATATACAAAGTATTGCGGGGATCCGCCCCTTCTCCGCGCTCAACGTGGCATGCGGCATTCAAGACGTTGGATTTATGCAGGTCTAGACACTGAGAGAGGGAAGACCGAATATTCCGAAAGGTGTTGGGACTTGGTGGCAATATGTAGTGTGGATTCGGCCCAGTGTACATAGTAAAGCCAAGTTTCGTCTCGGCGTGCAACCCGAGACGGGCGTAAGAGTCGACCTCGTTTAAAAAAACAAAAACAAAAAAAAAGATAACAAGACGAGAAATTGCTCCAATATCGAGTGTCCACCTGCTAAAACTGACACTCCTTGGACGATTTCCGTTCCTCCGCCCCTGTGAAACTGAATCGCAACTGCACTGAACGGACGAATATAGGGACCCGGATCAGTCGATATTCGCCCCGTACGTCAACTCCAAGTATAACCTCGCCGGGCCAAGGGAAATGCGAACTGGAGTCGGGCACGAAAAGAACCGAAAAACGCCGCAGACTGGCAGTTTTATAGGCTGGGCGAGCGGATCAAAAAAAACATCAGGCCATTCTGTACTTCAAGTGTCATGTCCTTGTCCACAACCATGCCGGGCAATACTTGCCGCCCCCGGATCCCACTCCTGTTGGTCGTTGACACGCAACTTACCAGGCAGCTTACCCCTCAAGCTGACCCAGGTGGTGCGGGGAGAGTTGTTTCCGGATTACACTGTCTCCAACACTGCGCATTCTCCACCCTCATTCCTAGTTCTCAACATTATCCTTTCAGTCAGTCCATGTCCACTCAATCGTCATATGACTTTCCATGTTGACAAACACTTGGTTCGGAAAAAAACACGGCCGCTTCGTTGATGTTGTATTGTTTTTAGTATACTCTCTTTGCCCATCCCACCGCTCGCCATTGTCATTGAAAACTGGTCTAGAAAGCCGTTCTGTCTACGATCCTCCGGGGCCGCCCAGGAGCGCGAACCTCCGTACAATTCCGGGACCATACTCTTGGTACTATACGTTGTCGACCATTCGTTAGCACCGCAGTTCAATGCCTGGGATTGGAAGGGACCAGAAACAAGACATACCTCAGCCTTGGTGTGGCAATAAGACCTAAACTCTGGCGTCTGACCCAGCAAGCTTCCTCCAAACCAGGGTCCGTGACGCTGCCTCTTGTGCGTGATGACCTGGACTTCAAGACCACCACTCTTGGCGCCACCGCTGCGCATCTCGCTCGCACGGATACGTGTGTCCACCAGCTGCTTGATGTCACGCTGTAATCTGCGCCCAAAGTCCTTGTAGAGCGTGCTGCCGCCCGACAGTACAATGTTCTTGTACAGACCCCTGCGAACGTCGATGGGCGACGACTGGATTACTCCATCAACCACCACTGGCAGAGGCGTCAAGAAATCCGAGCTGTAGATCTCAGGGTTGAAGAAAATCTCGGGGGCCAGGAAACGCTCGTATCCCACATCAACAGAGACCTCCCTGCCGCCCGGTTGGCTCACAACGTGGCGGGCAAATCGGCTTCGGTCGCGGTCGAACTTGCTGAATTCCTTGACGATGTCGGGGCAAACGTAGCAGTATTCCTCCTTGATCTCCTGGGCAGTTTTGAGGGACGAGTCTGGCTCGCCTCGGTCACGAAGCAGTGACTGGACAAAGTAGGTGATGTCGCGACCAGCGATGGGGATCGACTTGATCGAGGAGCCAATGACGTAGCCCTCGGCGACCGGAATAACGTGTGTAACACCGTCTCCTGAGTCGATGACAGTGCCCGTAAGGGAGCGATCATGGACCTTTGACGACGTCCACGATGCAGCAAGAGCCAGAACAGCCTGTACGGCGATGTAAAGTCCTGCGCAGTTGAAGGACTCGAAAAAGATTTCGGCCGTGTTCTCGCGGTTCTCGGGAGGGTTCAGCGGCTGGGAATAGAGTTGTTAGGATTCAAGTTGTTGGGCCAGTTGCAGTTACTGTGGCAGTGCTCGTACCGGCTCCGTTAGCAGGAAGAAGTGGTCCTCAGGCTCGACCCTCAGGTACTTGAAAATGGAGTTTGACCAGAACCGTTCCATGTGGTCCTGCACCATTCAAGTCATCGTTAGTCAACGGCTCCATATGTTGTGTACGTTGTTCCTTCTGACGCACCCAGTTCTCTATTTGTCCATGGCGAATGGGGTAGTGAAGACCATAGCCTATATAGGAACAAGGCAACGTCAGTATATATTCGATTTAACCTGATTTGAGTTCATGTCCTCATTACGCATAGCTTACCAGGCCCGGACGAGGCAGCGACGGCTTCGTCACCAATAAAGAAGTCAAGGTCTTCAGTACCACGCTTTCCCGACAGGTGACCACCGGGGCCTGCACCACCGGTGAGGAAGCTCGGCTTGTTGGCCACGGCGGGGCGGCCCGAGCCAGTGCCCGCGGATCCTCCGGCCGACTTTGTGGCGATGGCGGTGGGGAAGACGAAGGAAGGTGAATCATTGCCGGCGAAACCTGGCGGAAGAGTATTCTGTCAGCACGGTATACGCCAGGGTTTCTCGTAGAGCCATTAGGCCAGCCATACCTAGTTTAGAGAAGCCCGTGCCGCTTAATTGCAAGTTGCGCGTCAGCCAATGCGCCAATACTTAGCGGGGGTGATGATGGGAGAGCAGTGCTCGTGCTCGCGAGCGGCGAGCGACGTGGTGAAGCTTCGTCAAGCAGGGGAGCTCGACGAGAGGGGTCGACTCGACTATCCGACGGTTAGGCAGTCCCGGTTCCGACTCACTTGTCCATGACAACGGCGGGCGTTTGGTTGGCCATCTTGACAGCTATTTGGCCTGCAACGCTGGGAAGGGTCGAGGTGTAGCCCCCAGATGCGGGAGTAGAGGCGCGGCTGAGAAAGTGTCGCGAGGTGCAACTTGGCTCGGTGAGAAGCGGTTACGATGACCTGGAGCCGAATGGACGTTGCGGCATCAAGTTGGCTGGCTTCCACTGCTTTGGTGGGTCGGATTAAGTGCAAGGCAAGTGGAAGTGGAAGTGGAAGTGGGTGGCTGAGCTTCGTCATTGCCCCGCATCTGCTGCCAAGCAAGCCACACGCCGCTAAGGATTGTGGCGCGCAGGGTGTAGGGGGACAAGCGACAGGCGCAGCATCTACAGCAAGCAACCGACGCCTTCTCGCTGATATTCCTCCACCGGCAAAAAAAAACCATGGTGAAGTCCATCTGCAATAAAACACCATGACCAAGCTTAACTATCGCACAGTTACACATTCAAAAGCGCGCTGTATGGTCTCCCGAACTCACAGGTCGCACCTCTCTATCAGAAGCGCTGCCCACTACGTCCATCATCCCTTGACCGCAGCTTGTTACGTCAAACTTTGATGCACCATCGAAACTGCCATCTGCACGTCTTTCTGTGAGCTCAGTTGGGTCTGGGTCTGGGTCTGGTTTTCCGCTCAAATATTCAACCGATTCCTCTCAACTGGCTGCCCGCATGCCGGCCGAGAATGACATCGCTGTCACTCTTGGACCGTACTCCAAGACTCAATTCCAACTTTATCCACCTTGCATTGATTAGACAGAATTCTTTCTCCTTTGCTGGTTCTCTCGGGCATAGGGGATTTGTCTACGTGCTTGCCTGACTGTCTTGGGCATACGCCGTCAACTCATTCAATCAAACGAAGCCCAACGCTTCTGGCCTACGCATCACCTACGAAGCAAATACAAGACATCGCCTCGCACTTATCAGCTACATCTCACTTTTCACGGTCAAATTGACTTGAGGCTAGCAAATTGACCTTTTGATCTGGGTGGTCCAATCATTTCTTCAGCCCGCATTCCAGACAGCTGCAGCTCCCACAAAGCCGCTGATGCCCTATGCCTGGCCTACAGCAAGGCTGCTAAACCTAAAAGATCTATCTCGCAAGAATGGACGAAAAGCAGGGTTCAAGCCCCAGTGGCATCACATCTAGCGACGAGTCGATCGATGAGCCAGCGGATGAGCCAGTCGAGGCCAAATACGAGGTGGTGGAGCGATTAGATCTTCACAGTCTAGGAAGGCAACTGGACTACGAGTTCGACAACAAGGGTTCCGTTCCCGGAGACGGTAAGTTCGTCTCGGGCTTTTATGATGGAGTCCATTCTGGCCAAGACTTTGGCGGCGATATGGTCATGGACGTGATGCGCAGCAGGCACAAGCCTGTCGCTGCCATCTTTGTTCATGCCGGCGCCGGTTTCCATAGCCGCACAAACGAGGAGTACCATTTGGAAGCCTGCGCTCGGTAAGTCCAGAAAAAAACACCTTGGTTAGACTTGGTTTCAGGAATTAAGCTGAACGCCAGAACTAGGGCTGCACAAGTGGGAATGGCCAAGATGAATGCAGGGGGTTCAGCCGTGGATGCCGTCGTCGAAGCCACCAAGTGCCTTGAAGACAACACAATCACCAATGCAGGTGTTGGCAGCAACTTGTGTGTCGATGGCATCGTAGAGTGTGACGCTACAGTCGTGGACCACAATGGTCGCAGTGGGGCAGTTGGCGCGTGTTCCCGTAAGCGCCCCTTCATGTGCTTTCCCAACAACGGGCTTCATGCCAACCCGGTATCCCCAAGTCTAGTTTGCATAATCTAACCAAAATGTCACAGAAATTCGCTACCCCGTAATGTTAGCCCAAAAGATACTCGTCGAGTCCTACAAGGTTCTGGCCCTCCGGCGAATCTCACCAGTCCTGCTTGTTGGCGAGGGAGCTCGTCTATACGCCAAGGAGCATGGAATAAAGATTGTCGACAACGAGGAGATGGTTACCCCCAATGCACGAGATCGTTGGGAACGCTGGACCGAGGAGCTGAGAAGGGCAACAGGCCATACGCGGTTTTCGAGCCCATCTACCGTGCAGATTTCAGGCCGGCTTGATCACAGCGCTGCCATTCTGACGGGTACTTTCAATGAGGGCCAACCAGACTCCCCTCTGCACGCTGCAGTGATCCCTACCACTAACAATACCCGCGGTGAGCCCTCCATGTCGAGCCGTGGGCCAAATTCGATGACACCCGAAGCCCAGACGACCAGGCCCAGCGAACTCGACAGAATGTCTCCGCCGAACAAACGAATCCGTATTATGTCGCCAACTTCGGCACCATCGCCTCTGAAACGCAGCCCTGTCACGCCTGATCGACCTTCGCACACACCTAGGAACCAGCTCGATAGTGCGCCAGCTTCCCGGGATATGGAATCCGAGGATGAAATATACGACACGGTTGGCGTTATCGCTATCGACTACCAAGGCCGCATTGCAGCAGCTTCTTCATCTGGCGGCATAGGCATGAAGCACCGCGGCCGTGTTGGCCCGGCAGGACTGGTCGGCATTGGAACGGCTGTAATACCAGCAGATGAAGGCGATAGCAGCGGCACAACGGTCGCGGCAGTGACCTCTGGGACGGGCGAGCACATGGCGACGTCGATGGCTGCATACAAGTGCGCCGAGCGGCTGTATCTTTCCACTGTACGCGGCAGTGACGGGTCCGATGTGCCCCGGGATAGTGAGACTAGGATCATCACTTCCTTCATTGACCATGACTTCATGGCCCACCCTGGCGTACGGAACATGGAGTCGCGGCCAGCCATCGGCATCATGGCCGTCAAGAAGATGGCCAGGGGCTACTACTTCACCTTTGGACACAACACCGAGTCCTTTGCTCTCGCTTCCTTTGCGTCCACTGACAAGGCGCCTCTCTGCACCATGTCGCGCGTGCCTGAGACCAGACATGGCCGTATCCGACCCGTCGCTGGAGGGCTCAAGATTTCAGTTTGATCATCGCCCGAGATGGGTGCAGGACAAACTCCATTAATGCTGCTGTGGCCGCTTCTGCTTTTCCGCACGATTCAACAAGTAATAAAGGGGCTCTGTCGCTTGTGCCTTTTGCCGACCGTGGCCGACTGATAAATCCGTGGTCGAAACACAGACAGCTCAGTCTTGCATTAGCATCTTTTGAACATATTTATCCCACCACCATGAGACGAAAAGGTACCTAAGTTTACTCTTTTGCCATATCAAATGAGGGGTTGGGCTGGTTTCTTTGCCTGGAGATAACCATAGGCTGTGACGGCCGCGTACGACGGTCTTCCAGATGCTTTTAGTTGGGTATTAGCCCGAAATATTGCATAGCTCTCCCGTTTCGTTCAGTTCCCTGCGTTTGGTTGCTAAGATTGCCACAAAGCTTGGGTTTGGCATGTATACGTAGCATTAAGTAGTTCGCATTAATTATTTTATACTGCTTTCAATCACCGTAGCCAATCTCGTTTATTTCCGTGATCTTCTGGCATCTCACCCTTCGTGATGGCGAGGTAGTGACTACCATCAGAGAAAGAGAAACTTCGACTTCTCAAGTCGCCCCAGGTCTAGGTGCATAGCCTTTGGTACCGCCAAATTATCTAATCTTTATTAGCTCTGTGAAAAGCTTGGGCTTAAAACATGCCTTTTCATCCGGACCTTTATCCCTCTCATTGGCACTAAAGCAATCCAAGCCAAGTCGCTGTAAAACTCGATCTAACCAAGTGTTGCCGTGTGTAAAACCCGAATATCACCCCTCTAAATAAATTCACACTGTAGTGCGAAACCCAGACACTTTTTTTTGTGAAAAAAAAGGAATAAAAAA
>JARHUK010001642.1:0-11678 GCA_031001725.1 Pseudopyricularia javanii | reverse complement strand
CTATTACCCATTTTCGCAGGCCTAATTATCCGTGATTCGGGCGTAGCAGATCTTCCTAACAGACCTAAGACCTTGCAAAGATTATAAGAGGCAGCCGTAAATGGGCGCCGCGAAATCGTGGAGAAAATGTTGGATACGAAAAGCAATTATTCCCAGGCGGAGCTGCTTAACATAGCCGTAGCTGCCGCGACGTTAGGGGACGAGCAATTAGTTTTGTTTATTTTGGATTTGATCCTGTCAGGAACGAACTCACCGAATAGTATCCCTTGGCCATTTACTTTGGCCTACAGGGCAGCCTGGCTCGGCTTTAGCTAGGTACTGGCTAAAATTCTTAAGCTAGGGTATCCCGTGGACGTCGAGATGCCCTGGGATGCGGCCGTCCCCATCACGCCATTGTTTAACGCAGTTCGCAATTCGCATAAAGCAGCGGTCCGGGTAATTCTCAGCCACGGACCAAATCTCATATTTCGCACGATTTACGACAACATCATAATCTATATCGCTGCAGCCGTTAAAATATAAAACGTAGTTAAAACGCTGTTCGATATGGTAAAGCCCGATCTAGAGATGAAGAATGCATTCGGATACATACCGCTGTATGTTGCATGTTTTTGCGGCTACTATAAGGTGGTCGAGCTGCTGCTGGAAAACGGGGCGAATCCGAATATGAATAGCCCATCCGGGAAGTGGACGCCATTGCTAACCGCTGCCGATAGCGGTTTAAAGAGATGCGTACGCCTACTTCTTGACAAAAACGCCGATCCAAACCTCGCAGGGCCTGTTGGAACACCCTTACGGTGCGCCGTAGTAAACGGCCACATCGAAAACTACCGTTTCCTCCTAAATGCGGAGGCCGACCCCAATAGCCTTGAGGACAGGACGCCTATTCTCATCCAGTTAATCCAAGCAGCTACCGAGGACATGTCGCTCTTTGACGTATTCACCCTTATTGTAAAGCGAGGTGCCGATGTTAACGCCAAGGCCGGGGCCGAGACGGCGCTCATAGTTGCGGCTAGCTCCAAAATACACGGCTATGCATTCGTGCAAATTTTTCTAAACCAAGGAGCTGACATAACGTTTGTCGACGATAACGCTGACACTGCTGTAGCCTATGCAACGAATGGAGAGGTAGCTTCTTTAAAGCTTCTCCTTAAGCGCAAAGCAGATCCAAACGTTATCTCCAAGTATCATCACATTACCCCTATCTATAGGGTCTACAACAATAACAACCAAAATTATCTCAGACTGCTTCTGGATTATAGGGCGGACCCGGATATTCGCGGATCCTATGGGTTTACCACCTTAATAGCTGCCGCATGGTCCGGGCATATAGCCAGCATCGAGCTGCTCTTTAAGCACAAGGCAAAAGTCGAGCTTAAATATGTCGGCGAATGGGAGAGCTGTAGAGGTTGGACGGCCTTGTTCTGTGCCGTCGCACTAGGTCAACCGAAAGCCCTGAGGCTTCTCGCCGAGGCCGGTGCGGACTTGAAATGCAAGGAGGCCGCTGGTGATCCCGTCATCATCTACGCAGCCGGACACGAGAATGAAACCTTTAGTACTCTCCTAGAGTTTCCCACCAGGATCGACATCCATGCTACCAATTCGGTTGGTCAAACGGCTTTTCATTTAGCAGAAACCAGCGTATCTAACTTTAAACGCTTTGTTAACGCCGGTTTCAATATGAACGCCCATCTCAGCGATTGGGGCACTCCCATTTCGGCCGCAGCGGGGGAAAATGCCATAGAAAAGGTGACCTACCTTTTCCGCCACCGCGCAGATATTAACCTCGGCGGCAAAAATGCCGGTTCCGCTTTGGAGCAAACCTGCTTTAATGGCCTCCCAGATATATTCAAGTTGTTGATGGATTATAAAGCTAATGTGAACCTTACCTCGGAGTCCAAATACGGCACAGCCTTGCTAGTTACCTGCTCCATAAGACCACCAAATACCGTGGAGGACTGCCAAAATATTCTTCAACACCTCCTTAATAACGGCGCCGAAATGAATCGCCGCGGCGGTTTGTTCGGCTACCCTTTAGTTGCAGCATCGTGCATGAAGCCTCACTTCATCCTCTCCACTTTGATATCCGCAGACGCCAAGGTGGAACTTAAGGACGATATGGGCCGCTCCACGGTGCATTTCGCTGCCTTTCACGGAGCCGACAATCTCCAGGTCATACTGGACGCTGGCGGTGACGTCACGGCCACAGATGCCACGAAGCGTAAGGCGCTGCACTGGGCTGTTTCTGCTGGGCGTCTCAAATCCGTGGAGCTAATTCTTTCCAAATATCCCAACATGCCTATTGACAGTTCCGATATAGACGGGTGGACGCCGTTGTGTTGGGCCTCGCGGGATCCCTCTGGCTATTTGGATAATCTGATCGGGGGCCAGGGCAAGGAGGCGGATTTAGTGGATCAGTTGGGGGTGATACGGTTGCTTTTGAAGTACGGGGCAAAGTGGGATGTCGTGGCTAGTATGGGCGAGGAGAGGTGGACGCCATTGACGATTGGGCGTTTTTTCGATATAGAGGAGGAGGCTCTCAAGGTTTTGGAGAGAGGCTCGGAAACTGGGCAAGAGGAGGAGGAGAAGGGTGACGAGGTGCATAAGGATAAGTCTGGCGAGTGTCCCAAGGGAGAGGAGTGGGAAAGGAAACAGGGGGTTATTCGAGTATATTTTGTGATTTTTGTTTACTGGTAAGTGCTTTTTCCAGACGTTTCTACATTGGTTGGGTATTGAGTAAAAGCTAACCTTCCAAAGAACATCCGAGGGCATGCGTTTAAGTGTCGGGTTTGCTACAATTTTGACTTTTGCTTCAAGTGCTACAGGCACCGGAGCCTGTTCCATGCGGAGCATGAGTTTTATATCCGGGGGAAGCAGTTTGAGGAGGAGGAGGAGGACAGCACAGATAGTAGCAGTAATGATGGATCGGATGATATTAGCAGCACTAGTAGCCGGAAGGGAGAAGTCTGAAGAGGACCGGGATGAGGAGGAGGAAGAGGACCAGGATGAGGAAGAGGAGTAGGAGGCGAGTGATAGGGATCATAAGCGACAAGGTGGCATTATGAGCCTTCAATTGTGACTGGTTCATCGATAACCACAGGTTAAAGTGCTTCGGCACCTATCAACAGGAGTTCGATCAGAATTTTGGATATCAATAGCGAACGACTTGCTACGCCTCGACCAGACGTCAGGCGCCGCCCACTGAACACATTTGTCCTCAAAACGATCTGCATTCTGTTGTGTCACGATATATCAGCGACGCGTTTTCTCATTCACCATTCCTCAACATTCTTCACCACGACCTCTTATTAGATACGAATACAAACGAGGGGTTTTGTGGCGGGGTGTCGGCCTTGACGAGGCTTTTGGTCAGGATTTTTGCACCAAGTTGAGAAATGGGCAGATTTCTTGATCCCAATCCAACCGCGGTCTACAACAAAGCTGCGATGCCAGTCGAGCCTGGCATTGGCAATGCGATTGCCGTCTGGAAGCTGATCGACAGGGGTGACCCGCAACTATAGAAATGCACCAGGGGACATCCAACGTCAGAGGCGATAGTAGTTTGATAGTGCCACCGTTCCTTCGCCGTTGCCAGGAATAGGTTCCCGCTTCTCGGCGAGCGGTTGAGCACCCGTGGCCATCGAGTTTCCAGTGTCTTGGAGACGAGCGGGAGCGGCGCCTGCGGCTCGCTGCCCAACTTTTAGGCTACGGTCTCTGTGGAGGTAACAATGACTACATCAAGTGTTTAAATGTCCAAGTGGTCAATGGCTTCTAATTATTCTTCTAGCTTTTGCCACGCATGCCGTTGATAACGGCCACATTGGATCCAATGAATTGCCTATCTAGTGGTCATAGACGTCAAATCCCAGTTCTTGTACGGGAACCTACTTTGAACCTCGGCCACGGGGTTGCTATCTCTCGTTCCTCGGATGTAGTCTTCCACGGCACTAAAACAGCTATCGCCTCTCTTTTGCCTAAACATTCGACAAGCAAGGTGGTACAGCGCAGGGGGGGCTCCAACACAGTCAAGCCATTCGGCGTTTTCAATACTGACTGGCGCCTCGAGGTTAAGCCCGCGAAGGAGACCATTCTGGCGCATACGAGGCGCCTCTTCTTTTAGTACCTCCACAAACCAAGCCCACCCAAGATCCGTGGGCGAACCTTTAGGCTCCGCCAAAGTGTTCAGTGCGACGTTTTTAAAACGAACTTGGTAAATCGGGGCGGCGTTTTGTACCAGATGCCCAAGTGCAAATCCTTTCCCACCCCACGTGTTGGCCAGGTGAAAAACCTCAAGGTTAGGGAGTGGATGGTCCGCAAACATCAATTCTCCGAAATCAACACTCCATTGATTACCGAATTGGCGGTGAAAACGACAAGATCTCGCGTCCAGGTCGAGCTGCCGTAAGCTTGGTGCAAGCATTTTTCGCACAATATTGGCGAATAAGGTGAAATGAACCTTGCGTCTAGGCTTGAATGGCCAGCCTTCATTTGTTATGTTAATAATGCCCGATCTCCCCGAAATCTCAAGCACCTGGAGGGTATGGCACGCCGCCTCCAGCTCGTGAGACTCGAACAGCTCGATAAAGTCGAACCGTGGGGCTCCTGGTGGTGTTGGTAGAACGTTGGATGTTTTTACTTTCCGGCCGGGCTTACGCCATGCCGGCACGCGGCTGGGAATGTAGAGGTCAAGGATGCGGAGAGCCTTCAAATTAACCCCGGCCCGGTGAATCGCCACGGGAAGGTTAATGATCAGGTCTATGGGCGGCTTAAGCAGTTCCAATTCGATGGGCGGGGTGTAAGACTGCTCCCCGACGCGAACGGACGGTTTTTTTATTTGCCAGCAATCGTGCCAACCTATAGGGGACGCCAAACCTGCTAGCTTGTGCTTGTAATTGTCGTCGGCCACGTCGTCGGTGCCCATAATTGCAAGCATAAGCGGAACAAGGCGCGAAGTTGCGCACTTTTCATCATCGAAAACAAGGCGGGTTGCGGCAGGCATTCGAGCCATAGCCTGCCCTAAGCGCGCAAGGCCGCTGCCGGATATATCCATATCCTTTTGGGCCGAATACCGACGTTTATATGCGGCGTGAATTGAGTAAAGGATTTGGAGATTTTTCGAGTTGCGGACTGCATCGTTTTCTTGCCGAGGAAGCTTTGGTAGCCGATCCCAGTCGTCAATGATATTTTGGATTCGAGCCGCAGATGAATCGTCTTCCATTGATGAGCCATGTTCCGTTTTGAATAATAGCCAGACCCACGAAAGATACTTTGTGAGGTTGTTGATATCGTCCGCAATTATTGGGTCGTAAAAGCCGAGACGGACGCGAAGTACTTTGACTGAGCTAGCAAAAGCCGCATGGTGCGAAATTTCTTCCAGGGTGTTGAGAGATTCCGAGTCGAGAACAGAGCATGTTACTACAGGCAAAAGTAAAAAGGCGGCGACGTTTGCAAATTGGCGGCAGACGAGACGAAGGTTTTTGATGTCGCTCGTGTTTTCCGTCAGATTTTCCAAGTATCGCAGACCGTTCAGCTCAAATGTCCCCGCACTGAACTTGATAAATGTAAAGATAGAGCGTAGGGCCTCGGTGGGAAGATCAAGAATGTGGATGTTGGCATTGGGGGAAGCCATTGTGAAGGTTGTGGTTTTGTGTTGACGATAATTAACGGATCGCAGAAGTTGATGGCATTGGTAAAAATATGGTAAACAGCTATGGCGCGGCCGGAATCCTCGATGTTGTATGTTGTCAGCCTGCGGCTGATGGGTGCCTGGGATCACGGGTGTGCACGGTCCCGTAGGCACCCACGGGGTAAATCTCTACACCCCCCCCAAACAGGATGCACTAGGTAGAACGTAACCCGGAACAACGCACTTTATTCGTTCCATGCCCCAGATCAACACATGTTTTTGCAGGTTTTTAGCGAATATAATCCTACCGATATCTCTCTCCATCACATACGACCATACCCACTGGAATATACGGGATCCCGTCCGCTCTCCCCTAGTCAAACCAGTGAGGGCCGAACTAGTACTCAGGTGGGTGACCACTGGGGAATCCTCGGTGTTGTATGTTTTTGCAAGTTTTGATGTTTTGGCCCAGAGGGATTCGGTATGGACCTACATTTCTAGTCAGCGACCACCCCATGATGCTCCGTTCATGAATTCACATCGCTGCCACCGTCCATCAGACAGCTACGACCGAATTCCATCGCTCCTCAACAGATCCCATAGCTCCTCAAATCCCTCAATCCCCTCAAACCGCGCCAGATCCTCCATCCCCAGTCTCTGCACCACTCCCTCCACACTCGCCCCCTTCGCCACCAACAGCCTCGCAATCTGCACCCTCTCCCAACCTAGCCATACCCTCTTCATGCGGTGAAAATTCCACGTGTCCAGCGCCATGTGCAGCGCCGTCGGGCCTCCGTCTGAGTACGATGGCACGTGCTCACACTTGTGGTTGGCGCAGTCCTCGAGACATTGACATTCGTCGGTCCGCGCGGCGAGGGAAGGCGGCGCCGGCTGCGCAAGGACGGCCGTGGCCAGCACGAGGTTGCCGTGCATGCAAGCCATGTGTAGCGGCGTGGCCGTCCAGTGTTTGTCGGTGCTGTGGTAGCGGCCTTTACGCATCCATATGGCAGCGCTGTGGAGGCGCTTTGTCGAGGCGGCGACGCTGGCGCCGCGGGATATCAGCTCCAGGGCAATTTCTGTATGGTTGAATTGCGCGGCGTAGTGAATTGGCCGCCACCCGCTGTCGTCCTCGACCTCAACATGTGCCCCTGACAAGATCAGGCTCGTCACAATGGCTGCTTTTCCCTCGAGGCTCGCCACATGCAGCGGTGTCTGGCCCTCGTCATTCCTGACGTTGACGTCTGTCCTGGATGACGAGACTAACTCTGCAACAATGTCTTGGTGGCCGAGATACGCCGCCTTGTGAAGAGCGTATGTCTTCTGTGGCCCTGGGAGATTCGGATCCGCGCCGTGGAGGAGGAGATGCCGCACCAAGACCGTACATCCGTGGCTCGCTGCTTCGTGCAGGAGAGGATGCTCCTCCACAAAGCCGTTGATGCGCCCCGACTTTTCCAACGCAGCACATACCACTTGACATACCGTCTCTTCGTCACTCTCCCCCGTCCAGCCTTCCAGCTCCATGTACTGTCCCCAATGTCCTTCAACAGGATGCTCCTTCGCATGCTCGACCAGCCATCGCAGCAGACCGACTCGCTTGTGCAAACAAGCCAGCAACAACGCATCATGGCCGTACTCGTGCCGAACCGCCACGTCAGCACCGACTTGCACCAACACCTCCACAACCTCTCTTGACGCCCCCTTTTCCACAGCCTCATGCAGTGTAGAAGCCCGATAGGCGTTGACCTCAAATCCAACAGTGCTGATCTTGGCCAAGATCCGTTTCAATCGCTGCGCATCTTCCGTCGCCTGTATCTTCTCCAAAGACTGAAGGATTAGATCAACAGGATACCTCGCCCCATTCTCAACAAGAACATTCACCACGTCCTCCTGCAGCGCCACAGCAGCTTGATACAGTGTCATCCCCAGCGGAATCGCCATCTCAAACTCTGCGCCCAACTCTCTCAGCACCCGAAACGCCTCCCAGTCTCCGTTCAGAGCTGCCAAAGCGAGCGGCGTGTGTACGCTATACGCGTACGTATAGCAATTAAACGATTCATTGTACTGCAATTCCCCCTGCGCCCTTTGATTCATCAGAGCCTTCCCGCCCAGGTCGAGCAGCAGCTTCACGCACGTCGAGGTGCGCGCGAACCTAGCCTCGCTGTATGGCCTCAGCTTGTGTTGATAGCTTGTGCCGAGGATAAAGTGATGCAGCGCGTTGCGGCCCACCCCGTCCACTGCTCGACAGTCTGCCTTGTCGTTGGAGGCTATGAGGCGGATGAGAGTTGGGTTGCGAGACTTGGCTGCAAAGTGCACAGGAGTCATGCCGTGCTCCAGGCTCGACTGGCGCTCGCGAACTTGTCTCAAATTAACATCCGCCTCATACTTCAGCAAAAGACGAACAATCTCGGCAGCCGTATCCGCCGTCCGAGCTGCAGCATCCTCTCCGTCTTCATTCCCCTTGAGTCCACAGGCCAGCATCAGCGGGCTCTTGCTTCCTGACTCCTTCTGTCTCGTCTTCTCTTTATTCATCGCATTCACATCCGCCCCATACTCCAAGAACGTCTCCACGGTCCTCGGAAAGCCATTCAATACCGCCAACTGCAGCGGCGTCAACATATGCGTATCCCTCACCTCCGTAGCCGCTCCCTTCTTCAACAGAGCCGCCGCAAACCGCGGATCAGCTCGGCACGCAGCCATGTGCAGCGGCGTGCGGGATAGTTGCCTCGCGTGGGAGAAGCTGTTGATTTCCGTACCGGAATCGAGCAGCATGTTGACAGCAGCGAGGTTTCCGAACTTGATGGCGCTCATGAGGAGACCTGTGCGCCAGGACTCGGCGTCGGCGTAGTCGCAGCGTTGGGTGCTGTGGTAGCAGTATTCGAGCGGCCTGAAGTGCTCTCCCTTGTGTAGCGTTCGCCAGACATTGCCCACGGGGGCGTCGAGGTGGCCTCCGGTCCAAAGGGAGGCGACGTCAAAGGACTTGTCCACAAGAGCCGTGTAGAGGTCGATGTACTCGGAGGACTCAGGGTCGAGGTTGTTGATGTAAGACAAGTCATCCGTCTTGTCCTCTGGGTTTTCATCAACCGATGGCATGTAGGCTAAGTACTGACGCGCCTCTGCTAGAGACATATCCTTCCACATCGACCTCTGCCAGCCGCGAACCTGTTCCGTAACTTTCTGATGATGCTCCAGAAGCAACGCCGTAGCCTCCGTCTGATGCCTCGCCATCGCCCACCGCAGGGCCGTCCATTTATGTACATCTCGAACAAGGTGATTCGCCCGCGCATCCAGCAGCATCTTCATCAAAGCCGTGTGCCCATTCAACGAGGCCCAGAACAGGGGCGTCCATCCGACAGAATCCTTGGGATTCGTGTCGGCGCCTCTGGAAAGGAGAATGCTGGCTGCTTGTTGGCTTCTGCCGAAGCAAGCCCAGTGCAGCGGTGTCCAGCTCTGAGAGTCCACGGCGTGCATGTCTTGGCCGGCGTCGATAAGGGCGTCGACGCTGTCGGGCAAATTCCAGAACGCGGCCATGTGCAGGGCTGACTGGCCTGTTGGAATCGACGCAAACCCAGCTGTTTGCACAGTCATATCTCCTGGATGTTTCTTGTAGTTGGCTGCCTGGAACGCTGCGGTGCGCAACGGCTCGCTATCCAGCAGCTTGCCAACAGCCGAACTGAGAGCATATGTCTGCTCAGATTCTTGGAAATGCTTCTTCCAGTGTAGAGCAGCATAAGCTAGAAACGGGAGCTCTCCAAAGCGCCCCTCCATCTCCTCCACGTTCCAAGTAGGCCCTCTCTGCAGCGGACGTAGCGCCAGATAGCGCAGACAAGTCTCTGCTATATCCCCCTCATGTCCCTTGACATCCCTATTCCGGAACCACTCGTAAACAGTCGCATGCACAAGGCTCACCATGCCTTCCTTGTCCATCGTCACTAGCCCGCCACAGACACTAAGAATCGTCTGCGACGGCATCAGATTCTCCGCCTCAATCACATCGCTCTCCGCCTCCGTCGACAGTCCGTGGAGGAGCTCTTCGATATGTAGCTTCCTCTCTGCCACGGCGATCCATCCTAGGACTCGATGCGCCAGCGCCTTGTGGGATCGGGGCTGGGCATCGATGCGAGCGAGACTCGATTCAAACGCTTGGTCGAGGTGTGTCGGGTAGGACTTGAGGGCCTGTCGCATCTCCTTGACGGTCAGCAGGTCAAGCAGTTGGCTCACGATTAGCGCGGCAAGCAGGAAAATTCCCTGCGACTTGGCGATGATGTCTGCTTCGAGGTCCGCGTGCTGCTGCAGCACGTCCTTGAACCAGCTGTTCTCGAAGCGGCTCGCAATGTACGTCATCAAGTCGTTCTCGGCAGCCTCCAGCTCCATCACCACGCCCTGATCCATCACCACCCGAATCTCAGGCACGTTTCGACTCGTTACCAGGATTTGGCTTTGCGCCTTGACAAAGGGCGCCAGGATCGCGCGGAGATCCTTGGGACTCTCCAGCTCATCCGGACCATCGACCACAAGCAAAACCTGGACCGCTGAACACACCGTTAACAAAGCATCCGTCAACTCCTTTGCCGATGCCTTTCGTCCTCTGCCCAGGTTGGTGCGGTACTGGGTCAATGCTGGGTACACGACGTCGTAGCGCTGAGAGATGGCTTGAGAGAGAAAGTTTCGCCAGATGGCCTCCTTGTTTTGCTCCTTGCGGCTGGCGAACTCGCAGAAATAGTGAAGCACGAGGACAGAATCGTCGTCGTCAAACGTGCTGAAAAGGTGTTGCAGGGCCACCGACGCTAGCATCGACTTGCCCATGCCCGGCGGCCCGTGACACTAGAGAAGAGGAGAGTTGCTTTGTCCCGAAACCCAAGCCGCGTACTTGTCGCTGCTGACGAACCAGCCCCCCGTCCCTGCCGCGGGAGTGAGTCCAGGCCCCGATGTATCCCTCGGCTCCCCCAGCCACTTGATCAGCTCAGCCTCATCCTGCCGATTCTCCAACCTCGCCACGCCCCTCTGCGTCGCCGTCGCTGCCATGAGCATGTGTGCCGTCAAAAAGTCGGCGAACATCTCCCTCAGCCGATGCAGATTCTCCACATGTTTGCGCAGAATCTTCTCCTTAAGCGGCCAAAAGATGGTCGGCGACGGCTTCTCCAGCTTGGCACGCAGCACCACGAGCTCCTCGTGGCCCTCGTCCAGCATCGACGGCGAGAGCTGCGCGCTGCCTGTCGCCGCCACACTCTGAATGGCCTCCTCGCAGCTGAGAAGGACCTGGGTAAGCGCCGAGAGCTCGCGCAGGAACTGCTTCTGCGAGCTGTGGGCGGAGCGGATGTCAGACACGTAGCGGTAGCTGAGCTCGGTGACCTTCATGGCGACGGTGAGGAGGCCGGCGATGCCTGAGGCGATGCCGATGGCTTCTGCCATGTTGGAAGTCGCCGGAAATGCTTGGTGGCATGTAGTAAGCAGGACAGGCAGAGTAAACAGTCGCCAGGAAGAATTTTTAATTTCGCTGGTAGACAGTCTTTTGATACATAGCCCTTTTTGAATATAAAACATCACCCTTCTGTCACGGGCCCTGTGCAGCGGGGGTGGCAGTACGCTAAATAACCTGGATCAACCTGCAGGATAGCAGCTTGGTCATTGGACCATTTGGGCGGATCAGGATGGGGTGGCAGTGCACTGCATAACCTGCAGGATAAGGTGGACTGTCCATACTGCCGGTCTGTGTGAAGAACCTCCGGGACCGGCAGCCTTGTCAGGCAAGCCGGTCCGTAACACTCACCAACTGTTTAAGGGATGACTTTCGGTGAACAGCAAAGGATGTATAGCCCGCTCGCCGAACGGCTTGCTGACTACAAGGGTCAACAGGGCAAAGGGAATCACAGCGCTTATAATCAGGGCCTTGCCGCCAGACTCTCAACAGAGGGACTCTAGAAGAAAGGAAGGACATCTTGCTGGGCAATGACAGTGACGGTCGTGGCCAAAAGAACCCATATTGATAACCACATCGGGAATGCGCAGGATAAAATACCGAGTTCGGAAGAGAAGGTTACAAGGTAGTGTGTGG